>JAJJWW010004044.1:1004258-1069258 GCA_023531295.1 Papaver armeniacum
TTCTCCCTGGTTTAAATCATGGCAAGTAGAGGAGAGCCACTGTATGTGTGTGATTAAAAGAAGGCATTGAAAGAATCCCTTGAAACGGATCTTAAAAGTGACTCGAGGAGAGTGACCACCACACCAACTACACCACCGACTCCGATGACGACAAGAATCACAAGATGGCTTTGTATGTGTCAGTGACTTCATGGTTGACGTGTACAATAATTGTCACCCTTCGTTTTCAACTAGTGATATTGGTGATGTAGTGGATGGTACACTCATGATCTCAAATGGATATTTTGTTTCCACTGGTAAGAGAAAAGTAAAATCAAAGTTAAGCACTCGCAAATGAAAAAGAAAAGAGAAACGAAAAATGGCATTGCGGTTTGTACCGGTTGCAAGATTCAACAACTTAAGGTCTTTGACAATATAGGAAAAAAAGAAGGAAAAACTGCATGCATAAATGCTGACGTTATTCAAAAGTTTCTTGAAGAGATTTAATCACCAAGAAAAATAAAACGACTATGTTCAATCACAAATCATCTGGATTAATTAGGCATGCCGACGTCTAGTACACTTGGTAGTGGTTTTATTTTTTCCAACCCGAACCTCGAGTTTAACAATATAGAGCTTTAGCGAGAACGCGAAATTGGGGATATAAAAAGGAATTGGGGATATTGATTACTTCTCCCAACCCATGGTGTCTCTGCTAAGGGGTGGTTTTGGGATGCAAAAATACTAAAATATCCTCCCTTCAAAATAAAAATCAAAAAACTTCAAATAAAAAAACAAAATCATATCCCCCATTTCCATCTCCACTTCTTATTAATCTCTTTCAGGGTTACAGTTTTGAAACCCAAATATTCCCCATTCCCTTTCAAATTCTAAACTCTCCCTACTCTCTTTCAAATTCTCTTCTCCTTCTCTCATGACTCCTCACTTTGGAAAGCGAATTATTTATTTTTTTAATTCGGAAGTGATGAAGATCATCTTGCAAGTGATGAAGACCATCTAGGAATTGATGAAGACCATGCCTGGAACTGGTGTAGGCATGCTTGGTAACTAACATTCAATGTCGTAACAAAGTACCGACATGCTCAATAGAAATCTATCAATGTAGGTAGTCAAGTGAAAAAAAAATTCAACTTTCTGGATATTTTACATCATGTGCTTAGGCATAAAAATTAAAGCAACATACTATGCTGGGAACCTAGTCTTAGGCATGCTCGAGAATTAACTAATTGTCTTGGGAAGTGGATCGATTAAAACCGAGGAAAAAATTCAAAACGGAATATTTTTTTACATCAGGAATTAATGAAGACCATGCAGTAATTGGTGAAGAACCATGCCGGAAAATGGTCATAAGCATGCTTGGTAACTAACATTCAATGTCAGTAACTAAGTGCCGGCATGCTCGATAGAAATCTATCAATGCCTAGGTAGTCAAGTGAAAAAAAATTTGAAGTTTCTGGATACTTTTCATCATGTCTTAGGCATAGAAATTTAAGCAACATACTATATCTCCTAGGCATAGGTACGGCATGCTCGAGAATTAATCGATCATGTGTTGTCTGGTAGTGGTCGATTAAAACCAAAATAAATAGGTTTTGAAGATCAAAACCAGAAAATTTTGTTCCCCCGGACCCCCCGGATAGTGGAAAACATTTATGAAAATTTCCAACAAATGCCGGTATGGTTTATTAGGTTGAATACAATGCCGACACCGAGCTATTTCAGCTGCAACAATGGTAGATTCAAAGAAAAAAAAAAATCAAATTTGCAACCTCTTAGCAGCAATTCTCTCTTCACAATCATCCTCCACTTTCACCAAAAAAAATTCCCTCTCAAATTTTTTTTCCATCTTTCTACTCTCATCTCATTCACCCAAATACAAATACAAACACACACTAATCATTTAACAAATACTTAAGATTTTTACTAATTATTATTAACCACTAAACCTGATTAGTGAGGGTAGATTAGGATTTTAAAAAATACTTAGATAAGGGGTGACCCCGAATTGATATCTGGATCCAATTTTTGTCATTTTCTTATATCCCCCAATTCCTTTGTATATCCCCCAATTTCGCGTTCTTTAGTTAGATTTTACACAAAATTGGTTAAAAAGACCAAAATCAACAAATCCTGGGTGAAAAGACATCTAGATTTTGATACTGTTTAAATGGACAAAAATACAAATATAGCCAGGATGTAAACAGTTTCATCCTACCTATTTTCAAATACTTTTTCTTTTTTTAATTAACATCAGGATGCATCCAGTTTCATCCTTGCTATTTTTTAAGTTTAAGTCAGGATGAATCCAGTTTCATCCTTGCTAATTTATTTTTGTCCATTTCACCCATACTAATTTTTACTCGTCCATTTGAACCAGGTTTTAAAAATATTTGGACAAATGACCCATTTTCCGTAGGTTTTACTAATATTTTTCGGCTAGATTTTTTTTGTTCCAGACGAATTCCATATAACTTCGTCCCAGAAGTCAAGCCCACGTCAGCGCCACCTCCATCTCTGCGGTGGGTTTAACCGAGTGGGGTGAACAAGATTATTATAGAAAAGAGAAAATAAAAAGGAATACCGACTAAAAGCTTTGATTTCGAGTATAATAGAGCCGTGGCCAAGTAAATGGAGTCGTGGCAAGTAAGTGGTGTCTACCAGTCCAACTTACTAGATTTGTGCCCGTGCTACGCATAGGTCATATTTTCTTTTTTTAACTTTATGTGTTCGGGGCATTGTCGTGCCACGTGGCAATGAATTTTTGGTTTGGTGTATGTAGGGCTTCGCCCCTCCACATGTCGGTGCATTTTTATTTATTTTTTGATTTGGTGTGCGCGAGACTTCGCCCGCCCCGTGGCGATGTATTTTTGATTTAGTGTAGCGTGGCAAATACATTAAATAGGTGGAGAATATGTGCATATTTTATTTATTTATTCCTTTGAACTTGGTGTGCGCGGGGCTTCGCTCCTCCCCGTGGCAATGCATTTTTGATTCTGTGTGTGCGGGGCTTCACCCCGCCCCGTTGCGATGCATTTTTGATTTGGTGTGCGCGGGGCTTTGCCTCTTCCCGTGACGATGTATTTTTGATTTGGCATGGCGGGGCAAATATATTGAATAGGTGGAGAATATGTGCAGATCTTATTTATTTTTTCCCTTTTAATTTGGTGTGCGCGGGCTTCGCCCACCCCGTGGCAATGATTTTTTGATTTGGTGTGTGCAAGGCTTCACCCTGACCCCGCGGCAGTGCATTTTCGATTTGGTATGATTTTTTGATTTGGTGTGTGCAAGTCTTAACCCTTAATCCTAGGCCCCCAATTTCATTACATCTCTAAATCAAAAACTCTTCTTCTCCTTCCATCCTTCTCTCTCTGCTCTTCATCTCTATTGACGACCCGAGAGAATTTTTTTTTTTTTCAAACGGTTCATCATCGTAATCGTCAATGCGAAAATTTTGATCGACGATTAACTTCTTTTACAAACATGGCACGTACTAAGCAGACTGCTAGAAAAGAAATTCAAATCCCTAATCTCGTGGAAACGGTAAAAGCTAGGGTTTATTCGAGAACCAAAGAGAAATCAAATCAGGCAGAATCGGAGCAAGGTACGGCTCCAATCAGAAGGTATGTGAACTGAAACCCCTAATCTAAGTACAGTTTGCGTTTAATTTGAGATACTGATTGAAAAATTAGGTTTTTAACTGCAAAATTGCAGTTACAGTTCAAGGGTCGTTAATGTCGATGTGTTTATATCCTAACGATTTTTCATCTGCATGTTGATATAATGAAAAATCGTTACCTTTATGCTGAGGGAGATAACGACCCTAGAACTAGATTTTTGCCCTAGATTAGAGTCGTCAATTTAGTGAGTATGCTGTTGACGACCTTTTTTGTAATGTAACGACTCTCTATAATATAAAACTACCTTTCTGACCCAAATAATGAAAGGGTCGTCAAGTATAATCTCTAAACCATTAACGATTCTTTTGTGACGACCCATTTTTAAACCCTGATGACTTTATATGATAAATAACTACCTTTCTGTTTAAAAAAATTGAAGGGTCGTCATCTGAGAGCAGTAGAGTCGTCATTGTATATTTGAGAATCGTCATTGGCTAATCTGGAGTCGTCATTTGTGGTGAAGGGTCGTTTATGTTTAACCTTTTCTTATTGACGACCCCTGATCTGAGACAATATAAATGATGTCTTATTGGTTCTTTTTTTTTTTGTCTTTGGACTATTGTAGCAAGATGAAAGATGAGAATCCCATGGTAACTCCTCCTTCCAAGCCTCCCCGCCGTGGAAAATACTTAATTGCCGGTCCATTACGCGGAAAATGGCCGAGTGAGGTAAACTTTTATATCCATAAACCCAGAGATTAAGGTAATGAGTCGTCGGATTCGTCAGTTTTATTCTCTCCTCTCGTGTCTGCTACTGGAAGCGATGAAGAATAAGTTATGGAACAAGAAGAAATTCTTTTAGGAGGTGAATATGTTGTTGATGATGATGATGATGATGATAATGATGCTAATGGTGGTTCTGGTCGAGGTGATGGTGGTGGTGATGAGGAGTAGGATTTGGAGATTGAGGAGGAGAAGGATGAAGGTGATGATAATGATGAGGACGAGGATGTAAATGATGGTGGTGGTGGTGATGAGGATGAGGATGATGGTAATGGTGATGGTGGTGGTGATGATGAGGACGACGATGATGATGATGATGATGAGGAGGAGGAGGAGGAGGAGTGTTTAACTATGGTACCAAATATTGGGATAAAAAATTAACATTCGATACCGTCTCCCGATTACAAGCATTATTGGGATTTCCACGAGTACTTCAGCTATATTGAATGCATCAAGACGGGCCGAGTTGGGTTAGCCCAGTTGTCAGGAGCCTGACTCTCAAGGAGGAGGTCAGGAGTTCGAGTCTCCGCTCAAAACATTGGAGTACTCGTATAATTATACTAACTTTACTATGGGGTTCAGGGGCCGAGTTTGCTCAGTGGGGAGTAAGCCGGTGGCTACGCTGCCAGGGGGCAGGAAGGGCCTATGCCTAGTTTCAAAAAAAAAAAAAAAAAGACGGAAGGAGAATTCATAGCTTATCGGGGTTTGAACGGAAAGTATCCATCACACATTTACAATCTAGGTTTAGGTACTTGGAAATTGTTTAAAAATTCTGGATTTGAAGATGATAAATTCCTTAAAAAAATCATATGCAAAGTCTTGTCTCTTTGGATGCTGCAGATTCAGTTATATCAATATAATTTTAATTGAGAATTACTGCACATGAACCCATCCAATTATTTTGAAACGGAGGGGATTATTAGACTTTACTTAGGTTAGTCTTTGTATCAGAACAAGAAGTAACTAACAGCCTAACACTGTTTGTTAGTTTCCTAACATTTTCCTATGTAGAATCGTTGGTACATTAATGAATGAACACAATTTTGTTGTATACTAACATTTTTCTACAGTCATTACTTGCTGACCAGACTCTTGAGCACCCAAACATTATTGCATTCACCAGTAACCATTAAGTCATGGATGTACAAAATAGGGAAGATCTATCTTTATTAGTCATCCCAGACTCTTTCCTCGGGGGTACTTCAACATATCCTCTATATTTACTGATGTTGGGCCTTTTAATAACAGAAACAAGGAAAAAGAAGAGGAAGAGGAAAAAGTGGTACCAGCTTAGGAGTTGTAGCGATTTTCAGTGCTTTCTATCCATCTTCAGAAACAAACTTCACGATAATTTCAGTGTTTTTCAGTAGATAGATCACTTTTACTGAAAACCCTAAACCCCCGATTTGGAAAAGTATCCACCTCTTTTACCCGTTAACTTTTAGGGGTGGGAATTGTCAAAAGAAACATGAATAGATGTTGAAGCCTAACAAGTCACGCATAACGGTAACATTCCAACGGTCTGATCAGTTCATTATCTAACTATCTCGGGTAAGTCCCATTCGTGATTATGTAGACAGAAAAAACAATTTCGTCCACATCACATGTGGCACTCTGATCTCACTTTTATAAGGACAACTACAACTCAACCTTGGACATTGACTTTTGTCCCTTCATTAGAATTTAACACCCTTTTCTCTTCTTCCGGTGGCTCGGAATGAGACCACGAAATTGCTAAACGTCCCCCAAAAACCATCCCCCAAATTTGTCCACCATTACGTGTCATTGAAGTAGTGGCTCATTCCATACAAATGGGACCCCCTGCTAACTTCATAGGGTGGGATCAAGGGGCTAGATTGTGCCACATGTTGGGGATGATAACGGGGGATAGATACTGGGGATACTAGTTTCTCACCCGTGCGATGCACGGGTTTGTTTATTGCTTATGGAATATTTATTGCTCTTTTTAAATAGGGAATATATTACAAAACCAAATTGTGTAAGAAAATAAAATAAACAAAATTTCATAAGTTCTGATGAGAGTTATCTTTATTATAAGCTATTGTGAAACAAAAACAAATTTTAAAGCACAATTCAAAATTCTTGATAGTAATAAAATTTTATTATTTTTTTAGCTCTGCAAATAACAAAGAATTGATTGAAAATGGCAAGCAAGGTAAATTTAAACTAATTGGTCGGGATTAAAATTTTTTTGGCTGGTTGAATAAAACCATACCGTTCGTATCAAATCAAAGATTCACACTCCTTTTGCCTATGGTTTCTTTGTTGTGTCTTTGTATGTCTTTTCTTCTTTTTTTGTCGATGCGAAGTTCTTCAAGGTAGATATAAGTTTACTTTGCCTTTTCATCTTTTGTTCCACAAGTCTTCTCTGTTCTTCTTTTTGTGAATTTGTTGTTTTCTACCATTTTTGTTGTTCTTTTTGATTACCGCGTGTAGGTAGTGATACTCGTACTTATATATTACAAAGCTTTCCTAGCTTTATCGTTTTTTTATTTTTTTGGCTAAAGATCGCTTACACTTGGTTTTTATATACAGAAGATAATTCGGGTTTAATGTTTTTTTCTTCTCCATATTTTGTTTCCATATTTATTCTAATTTTTAGTTAAATTCTAAATATATCTTCGTTACAAGAAAAAATATATCTTTCGTGTTTATTTAGGGTTTCTAAATAGACATGGTTTATTTAGGGTAAGAAAGATATCGTTTTACACGTGATTTATTTTACCCTAATCTAGAATGTAAGTATTGAAATTAATTTACTACTTGATTTACTATTTAAAATTTACGGGAGTAAAGATCTAAATTCATATGGTAATTATCCCACACCGTGTAAAGGATGATGGGAAGATTGATTACTTTACGATCAGTTTGTAAATATTCTGGACAAAACTAATAAATTAAGGGTCAATGCGTTTGGGACTTCCCGAGATGCATCATTGTTTGGCAATTCGGTCCATAAATAACAGAGAATATCTTCTATTACACGAAAAACTACTTCACAATAATGTTTCAAGTAAAATAATTTATTCTCTGTTCAGAAAATGATAGCATAAGAGCAAGACTATAAGAACTATAACATTTACAAAAAGGGAAACCATAACAAAGTTGAAATTGTTTGTGATTTCTAAAAATCACATTTAAAAAAATCTATTCCAAAGAAAAATAAAATCAAAACTCATTCCTAAGAAAAATAAAAGCAAATCTCTAATTAAGTATCTAAATCACTTTAACCTTCTATTCATGATTCTCATTCCTATAGGTCACTTTCGGAGAATAATACGGTTTATAGACCGGTATTTTCACAAATGTGTTGATGGACAATAGTTTTGGTATATCCATCTTGTAAATCATTCTTTCCATGCCACCAACAAAGCAAAGTTTTCTTTATTTGCATTCTACAAAACGGCGCCAAATTCTTGAATTGATTTGCAATAGATTTCAAAAAATAAACGTACAGGTGGAATGAGAAAAACCAAAAAGCTTAAAAATCAATAGAAATCAAGATATTTCTAATAGATTACATACCCGATAGCAAAGAAGCGGGCAAAAAGAAGCAACACCAGTGGAGACAAAAAAAAAGCAATCGAATACATTTTTGAATGATACTTGCTAAAAAAAATAGTAACAAACATCGGATGACAAAAAAAATTTCTTCATAAATAAAAATAAGATGACAAAACCCTAAAAGAATATACAAAAAAAAAAAAGTAAAGCGAGAACTGGCACAAAACAGAAAGAGTACCATGCGCGAAAATATATTAGGAATCTCATTAGAATGACATTTGCAGCGCCAAGGTTTCAAGGATATTTGCAAATTACCAGATGGAGGATTAAACAACAAAATAACATATCGGAAAACAAAAAAACAAAAAACGAAGCTGTTATAAGAAGTGAGAAGCGGCATTGAAGATGCTGCTTGGCTTATGCTCTAATAATTTATATAAAGATACTTCTCATAAATAAAAGGATTTTGTTTCTTATGAATACTAATCAATATCTAAATATATTTGAGATCTTTTGTATTTTTGGCTAGCTGTTCTTTTTCCCATATTTTGTACTTTGGATTACATTTGGCAAGTTCAGACTATAAAAATCAAAGTTTACCTAATTTATGTATAATATTTTATTTCCATAACTAAATGGGTAAATATTATTTTTGGATAGTTATATCTATTGGTTGAGTATTTATTTTCCAATTTTGAGTATCTTCTAGACGTCCAAAAATTCTATACTTATCAGATTCCATCTTACACAAAAAATTCAACTTCCTAAATTTCATTTTCCCTAATAAAGTTGACGAAACAGCTTTCCGGGGTTGAGAATCCTTTAGCCGTCTGTTTTGTATTTTTTTTTCCCTCTCTGCAAATTTTATTTTCTGGTGATTTTTACTCCTAATGATGTTGTATTATTTTTATCTATACAGGATTAAAAGAACCCTCGAAAGAAGATTTCTTGACTCATGTGTGACATCCACAAATCAAATTTTTTATTTTTAATCATCAATATAAATTTTGTATTTTTTTTTAATACCAATTCAAAGTGTAATTGCAATTAGTACGTTAAAAACTATAAATATTCTAATAAGGTTTCTTCTGCAGGCCTGATGGAGTCTCTCTCTACAATGAGAATGGTTTCCTCTTCAAAGGAAGAGGGGCAAGATATTTTTAATAATCTTGCAGATAATCACAAGGAGAATCTTTTTCTCATGTCTAGCGTTAATTTGTGGACTTGCATTGTTTTTTTATTTGGCTAAGGTGTCTCAAGTTTTTGTTGCTCTTGAGATGCCCTGTCCTGCAAGTTAGTTTTTTTTTTTTTTTTTTTTTTTTTTTTTTGGGAGGGGGGGATTTAGATGTAACCGCTTGCACTGGTCTTTTTGTTTTTCAATCTAATTATATGTAAAGAAAAAAAATACAGCTACAATTCTTTTTTTCAAAAGAAAATGATGGATTTTCTTATGAGTGGAAGGGAAGAACAAAAACACCACGCACACTGCCTCCCTCCAAAAGTCAATCACGAGTATGCAAATTTGGCACTCTACAAACCCAAATACATGCCCCTCTACAAACTCGACCAATACTGTAGTTCCATTTTTTTCATAATTAATTAAATTTCCAACAAACATCGATGATACAAAACATTGAACAAATAAATAATTAACCGCCATAGCAGGGAAAGGAAAAATAGCCCGACTAACCGCCATAGCCGTAGATGATCTAGTTAACATATAAAAACTTAGCACCAAATGGAATCCAACTTAAATTATACCCTTGGTCCTCCACACGCTGAAAATATCATCAAGAATTGCAAAAAAAAAAAAAAAAAAAAAAAAAAAAAAGAATGACTTCATATTTTTATTATCGCAAAATTATTAAAACATAACAAAATAATAGATGAGAAGAATATGCATGTATGTACATATTACCTGCCATTATCGCACGGAGAAAATGTATATGCTAGATATATAACTATAAAAGGGCAAACTAAAATTTTGCAACCATAATAGATGAGTCTTCTTCACTGCTACTTCTATCTTTCTTACATCAATCAAGATCTATTTAGTTACCTGTAATAACATAAAAAGGGAAAATAAACAAACAACAATCATATATACACGATCGATAATAAGATTGATAAAAAAAAAAACCTTAATTTCCTGATGATTTAGCAACATGTGAAGAAGTAACAACCTAAATAAACAATGGCAAGAGCAAAACACGTTTCGCCCAAAACATATGGTGCTTGGTTTGATATCGCAAAAATATTTGCAAGAATTAATAGGGATATACCTTGATGTTGCTTCTTTTGGAACAAGCTGCAACAGTGCATGATCGAGGATACCTACAAAACAAAATGACAAATGTCATAAAAAATACTAAATCGCAGGAAAAAGAAAAGAAATAACAACAAAAATTCAAAAAGCAATGTGGAAACAAAAGGGTTTGGCTAAAAATGGAGCTTGGGTTTGTTTGATTGCTTTATATAGAGACACCAGACCCAAAAATAAAATGATTTTATTTTTGATATAATATTAATTAATATCTAAAATTATCTGGAATTTCCTTTTTATTTTGAACATAATATTAAGCAATATATGCATTTTTCCCGATTATATCCATCTATTGTAATATTTTGGCAACCTCAAGCAAAGAAAACCACAAATTTACCTATTGAAGTATATTTTTTTGCCAATCGTAATTGAAAGTATCTTTATT
The DNA here is from genome assembly GCA_023531295.1 of Papaver armeniacum. Classification (NCBI taxonomy): domain Eukaryota; kingdom Viridiplantae; phylum Streptophyta; class Magnoliopsida; order Ranunculales; family Papaveraceae; genus Papaver; species Papaver armeniacum. The sequence goes on from JAJJWW010004044.1 coordinate 1,014,891, forward strand.
AGTGCATTTAATTTAATATTTTTCTGAATAAGCAATATTAAAAAGTATAGTAATAAAATCAGGATATTCGGAAGAAAAAAGATATTATTTCCGCACTTATGTGCAATTTCTTTTTTTGTAGTTTTTATACTTCGGATAGCCACTATTTTTGGATACTTGCATGTACTTATTGCAATTTTTGTGTCTAAAGATATTTGGCATATTCTACATCTCATAATGGAATCTTTTTTTGGTTTGTATTTACGGAATGAATAAAATTAATGTTAAAATCATTATTATTATCGCATTTTTCTACTAAAGCTTTTGTTTTTCTATTCTAAAATTTTTGTTTGATATCATGTATTGATTATCACGATTTTCTATTAATAATTTTGTATCTTTAATATTCTACATGACCAACAATTAAATGTTTTAGCAAAGGGGAGGAAAATTCGAAATATTGGTATGTATCCACGACTCTAAACATTTTTATTTTTAATTTGGGCTATTGACTTTTGTAGGTGGTATATAGGAGAAATCAAAATTGAAAAGTAGATTAATTTTAGAAATTGTGAAGGGGATAGGAAATAGGAAAAGTGGGGATGGGAAATAGGGAAAACCCTATAAAATATATTGTGGAGAAAAATATATCTTCTTGAATTTTATTTCCACATTTTTACAATTATCATAAAAATAAAAATGATGGGGCCAGAATCAACCAGAAACTCCGATTAACCACGTCGCTCGAAAAAACTCTATTTTTATATAGAGAATGTAGCACTGTCGGGTTACGTCTTGGCAACATAACCCCTCAGGTATCTAATATGGTAGGTTTTAAATCTATCTTTGTTTCTAAAATTAATTTAAATCATTCTACACTTCTTTTTCCCCGGATTCAAATATCAATAATTAATTATCATAGTATATATTTTTTCTTTTAGTTTTGAGTAGCCCCTCTTCCGAAAATCTTGAGTAGTCTTGTCAATATTTAAATCCCTTACCTTCTCTGCTTTTTTTGGGTAACTCGTTTGAAGCTGTTGAATATCCATTGGAGCACAATTTTTAAGTAACCAATCTCTGACTTAATCTCTGTTCCCTAGTTAGCAATTCGGGGTACGAGAAACGTTCGGGACGGCATACGTACGTGTATTATTCGTTTTTACGGATTGTAAATTCGGTCAACGGTTCGTGATTCGGCGATAGTTCGGAACGGCATACGTACGTGTATAAATCGTTTTAGAGATATGAATTCGTCATACAAAATTCGGCGTACATTAATTAGTATGTTAAGACATTTTTAGTTAGATATGAACTGTAAATGAACTATATTCGTGATTTGTACCATGTTAGCATCAACAAAGATGTGGCTTAGTGGTTCAACAGGCAGTTCAGGGAGTGACAGCTCCCAGGTTCGAAACTCTCCCCTCTCATTTTTTGTGTGAACTCACCCCAAATAGGTAAATCAACGACTTAACCTGGTCAACTCACCCCAACTAGGTGAATCAACGACTTAACTGGGTCATGGTCTACACTAAGCTGACCGAACTACTAAACCGGATTATTCGCGAATCCCAATAGTACGCGAATAATTCGGAAAGCCCAGAAAAGCCGCGTATTAGGGTCGGGGTTGCATTCGTTCGCGAATTATACGTGAATTATTCGGCGAATTGCTAACTAGGCTCTGTTCTACTCATGGGTTCGAGTTGTCCGACCTTAGATAATAGAAATTTTATTGCAGTGGAATAATAGGGAAGGAGAAAGTGGCAGAATTCTATAGATAAGAGTTATAAGGTTACATGGATATTATATCCTCTATATATACATGGAGAAGGGAAAACCAAAGGACTCTCGTTTTGGACCGCACATCCATGGGCATGGGCCCTTTAACACTCCCCCTTGTGCGGTTCAACAACAAAACTTTATACATAGTGCTTCACATATAGTACTTTGAATGTAGTTCTTCAAATGTCGTCCTCTCCTTGATGACTTGCGCCGAAATCAATTGCCTCATTAAAACTTTGACAAGGAAAAACCTAGTGGGACAAAACCTTGGTACAGATCTTCACATGTTGTCTCGTATTTTACATGTAGTTCATCACATGTAATACGATCTTCAAAGATCGTCGAGTCTAAGTTAATTGCCTCGTTAAAACTTCGTCAGGCTAACCCAGAGGGACAAAACCTGAACTAAACAAAAAGAGTACAACATTAAGTAAACCCAGAACATAGTTGTATGCATATACGTTGCCTCATTAAAACCTTGACAAGGAAAACCCAGTGGGATAAAACCTTGACGAAGGGAAAAGAGTACAACGTGACAGATGCAAGTAAAGGTGGTCTGTTGCAGATGATCACCGTTGAAGTTGACTAGTTGCTTCACAACTACTAAGGATGAAAATCCTCGTGGCAAAGAAAATAGCCTTAGCTGGGAAATTACATTCCCGGTGTTTTTTGTTGTCTCATTAAAAAACCTTGTCGAGTAACAAAACCATGTGGGAAAAAGCAACCTCGCGGTGAAGGAAAATAGTTCAACACACCATTAGATCCTCCCCCTGATGTCAGACAATTTTCATTAGTCTAATGCAGTCAAAAGGAGTTTATCACACTTTACTTTAGTGACTTGAATATATATAAGACCATATTGTTGATTCTGGAAGTTACATTGCTTAACAGACTATCGCGTTTCATTTCTTTGATCCAGATATTTTCAGTAATATCAACGCGATCTTTATGTCTTCAACGTTCAACATACTTGATGTTTTTAGTGTTGTCTCGCTAAAAACCTTGTCGAGTAATAAAAACCTTTGCGAAAAAATATTCTCGATCGAAGGGAAAAAGAGTACAACACATCTTCAATTTCGAAGTAAAATATGTCGACATCATATCCCTTGGATCCTCCCCCTGATGTCGGCATCTCTCCCTGATTACTTTCAGAGTTGTTCCAGACAGTTATTTTAGTCATGTACTTTTCGAAACTGAATATCGGTGATGACTTAGAAAATAGTCTACCATATCTCCCCCTGATTACTTTCGTTGGAGAAGAGATTATTGTTCCTTCATAATCAACAACTTTTGGATTGCACTTTCATTAGCATTCCTTTTTATGTCCTTGTAGGGATAAAACAAATTTATGTCGATGGTTACTTTTAAGTACATGATTACATTCATTATACCATTCCAATGACGTTGCGTTGGCGCTGAGCTATATCTAGCTAACAAGTTCCCTGAGGATGTAAAATTTAATCGAGTACATTATTATACTAAATACAAAAATGCGTCTATTGTACTTAGATATGGGAATTTTATCTCCCAACACATCTTCATCATCTTCCTTTAGACGAAATGGTCTCTTACTTACATTTGAACCTCGACTAATCATGGGAGTGCTATCAGGATGCATGTCTTTGTTAAATTTCCTGACAAATTTAGACATATGCAAACTGGTGGAATAATATACCACAAGCTCAGTATTCGGTCGATCTTTCCCCAGATTTTTTCATCTCAATTTCAGATTTCAAATAGCTTTTAAGGTCTCTTAGTACATCAAGAGTACCCATCATGTCTGTACCATCGACATAGATAACTACAATCCAAATTAGGAACTTTCTTTTGAATATGCAATGAAAAATAACTTACTTGTCTATCCCCTCCAAATCAAATAGTCAATTAGGCGGGTATACCACATCCGCCTGATTGCTTCAATTTATAAGTGCGCGTTCTATCTAATTGTAAACGCACTCTGTGGTTTAGAGTCACTTGATTTGGGCAACAAAAGGCTATCAAGTATTTTTGTAAATATCTGCTATCTTTTGATTCTTTCAGAGATACATAACAACCACATACATATGCTGCATTTCAAGTCCTTTTGAAATTACCAAGCTAACTAAGTAGCGGAACGCTATAACCTATAATGTTTATTACAAGAGAATAATTCCATGGCTTCTGAGAAACCTCTGCTTTCTTCTCATTATGACCGTGTATGTACAATAGGATTTACACTTGGTTGGTTAGCAATACCACACCAAATACTTGTATATTTGTCAAAGAAATAATTTCTACCTGGATTGTATAGGCCAAATATGTTATTGGTTGACATTAAGCAACAAGGAGCATGGTTCGATCTCATCTTTCTCTATTTCCTTAAGTAAGTGTATATGAAATTAATCATCAATATTCTCGCATGATCTTTCCACTGACTCGTGCGCATTCTCATAATCCACTTGGGATGTCATTTTTCTCTGGAATCATTAAACTTCGGAGCGTCCTCTAGTTTGATTCATGAACATATTCAGAGACAATCTTATGAGATGATTTCTGATGATATAAATAAGTTGTGCCTTACTCACCTGCTTCATTTCTAGGTGAGGATTGATCGAACCAAGTGGTATATCCAACTTCCTTTATGGAGTCACGACCTCAACCATACTTCCACTAAGTGTAGTTGCAACACCTTAGTCTATGGTGTATATCCCTTTTTGAGGATTTGTAACTTTGCAGGTAGGTTTGCAGCTGGTATGTGCGATCTCATCACTTTAGTGACATCAGTGTACATTCTGAAAATCAATTATTCTTTGTCACTTCACATTTACATTTGTGGAGTACAAGAATCAATATGAGACATATTGGGAACACACCACGAAAATTCCTGTCGTTCCCTTAAAAAATACTTTTTCTTATCTCCCCCTAACGACAGGAAGACTGTCTCATTAAAGTGATAACCCGCAAATCTAGCGGTAAGAGATGTAGGATCAGAATATCGCAACACCAAGACCCTTGCGAAATCCATAAATGACACATTGCGAAGATATCACAGATGGGTAATATAAATGACGCAACGGATGATGACAGCCTGAACACGAGAAAGATATGAAGACCTAGCGAGATTTAGGAGTGTTACGAGATTTAACATTTGAATACTTGCGAGCGTGTCGCAAGTCAGATCCGAAAATAAAGGACAACTTAGCTGTCATCCACTATGTAATGTCCTATATAAAGAGCCGAACAGGCTTAAGAGTAGGGAGATCTTTTTAGAGTAGAGAAAAAGTTTAGAGGAAAGAGAAAGTCTAGAGTAGCAATTATATTCTTGATTTCAATTCCTTCTTGTAAAATTTCTAACTCAATTAATAAAAAGATTGATTATTGATCTTAAATATGTGTTATATAGTATGAATTCTTGTGAGGTGTGTATTGTAGGATTTCCTGCAATTACATATGGCGCTAGAAACAGGGACGATTGAAGATTGATATTGTGATTTGAAAGAATTTGGAGTAATAGGGAAGGAATTTCATATAATTTTCAACAATTTACTAAGATTGAAAAATGGCTAGAAGAAGACATGCATCAAAACAACCAACAACTGTTCGAAGGAGTAGGAGACTTGCTGGAGAAGGGAGAGACGAGATGGGGAATCTTCAAGAATGAATACAAGGAACAATGGAGAAAATCGAGTTCAACCGCCAATTCAACGTACACCAATACAAAATAGAACTGTGGATTATGACAGAGTGAGCGTACATACTTGGCGATCAGATTCGGTAGATGAGATGGGAGAAGAGCAGCAATTAGGAGGCAATGGACAAGAGGAGAGAGACCAAGAAGTAATTGGAGGAATAATTCATGGAAATGAAGAGATTGCAACATTAGAGGCATTGAGGCAAACAATACATGAAGAAAGGAGGTTAGAAGCAGAAGAACGTGCAAATTTGACAAGGCAAAATCATGAATTGAGGATGGAAAACATGAGATTACAAAATAGGAGGTCAAGAAGCACTACAAGATCAAGTTCAAGATCAGTCAGAGAAGAAATAAGACAAAATTTTCCTATAAAAAATGTTAATGAAGAAACTCGAGAGGGAATACAAAATCCAGGTGAAGAACGTCGCGAAGGAAGAGAAATAATGGAAGATCGTTATATCCAACGTGCTGAAACTCTTCAAAACGGGCAAAATGATAGAAATCGGGAAATAGACACGCGAGCGAAATAATCAAGATGGCGAAGAAAATCGGGGAAGAAGGAAGGAGAATATTACATGGGAGAGAAATACAAAGAAATGAGCGAGTAATTGAAGATGAAATTGAAAGACATTTCTTGAACAAGCACATCTAGCTCGTGAGAGGGAAAGACTAAGAGCGAAGTGGAAGAACAAGAACTACAAGAGGCAATTTGTGGAGAATAATCATGATAATCGAGAAAGGAGGCGTGGCGAAATCGCAATAATGTTAATATCAATGAAGAATATGATAGAGTACAAAGGAGAAGCGAAAGGCGGCAAAGAGGAGAAAACGAGAGATATAACGGTGTGCGAATTCATGAAAGAAGTGAAAAGAAGATCGTGAGAGAAAGACGAGAAGAAAATGATGAACAAGAAAGTTAAAATAGAGATGAACGCGGAAGAAGAGAGGCGGAGTTAAAAATACCAATGGATCCAAATTCTGGTATAAATGAACAAATTTTGAGAGAGTTGGCGGAAATGAGAGGAATGATAAATAATAAAAGAGAATGAGGTAAAAGACAACTGGATGAAGCCATAGAGGAAGCTGCGAAAACTCCATTCACACAAGAAGTACAATTATGAGGAATACCCCCAAAGTGCAATTTACCTGCGTTAACCAGCATTTTCGATGGAACAACTTGTGCAGTACAACACATCAAAGCTTATGTGAGATGTATGTTACAATGGGAGAATCATGATACAATATTGTGCAAATATTTTGCATCAAGTTTAACAGGAGAGGCCTTAAAATGGTTTAAAGGTTTGCCAAAGAATACTATAACATCTTTCAACCATTTACAAGCTATATTTTTAGGTGCGTATATAAGTAACAATTCCTCGCGACCTGGCATTGAAGATGTATTTGGGTTGAAGCAAAGGGTTGGCGAAAGCTTGAAGCATCTAACTGTGAGGTGGAAGACAATGTGTAGTGATATATGCAGTCGTGTGGACGAAAGATATCTCATTCTGTCATTCATCAACGCTATGTTCGCAACCAATCTGTTATATATTCAAATTTTCAGAATCAAGAATACGATCACAATGACTGAGTTACGAGAACTTCAAGAGGAGTATATTGCTCTTGAGGAAAAGAAAAATGAGATGGAATCATACCCCATTGCGAACACAAGTTCAAGAGCGGCGAATGCAAGCTTGTTACCCAAGTTAATAAATACAGTGGCGAGCACCTCGCAAGGGAAACAAGAGAGGATAATGGATGATAATCAGCAAAATCTAGTAGCTATGAGGAGTCGCGATCAAGAATAATTCGAGAGAGAGAGAAACTTCTATAGCCGTGGTGGAAATAACAAAATCCAAAGACTTGATCAGCCGCAAGAAACTTATGGAGGTCAGAGACAAAACTATCATAGAGGACACCGAAGTCACAAGATAATATGGGAAGAAATCAAAATGCCACCTTTGAATGCTAGTGTGGAGAAGATATGGGAAGCTATAATCCTAATGGAAAACATACCCGCACCATGGAACATGGGGAGTGAACCACCTCCAAGCTACGAAGTAATGAATTTTGCTCTTATCATCATTTCCATGGACATACAACAAATGACTGCAGAAATATAAAGAGAATCATTCTCAGGATGATAGATCAGGGAAAATTAAATCACTTTCTAGTAGGACAAACGCAAACTCAAGCATTACCACCTCCTCCAGATATTCGCAAAGAAAACATAGCAAAAGAAAGAGAAACATTTGTGATTGAAATTGGTGCAAAGGAAAAGAATCTGTTTTGTAACTCTATCGTACACTCATACAAGACGATTGAATATTTTCATGATAACACTCTCAGCAGGGTTTTCGCAAGAGATGCTGATGATAGAGAAATAATGAATATTGCGAAGACATTGCCACTGGAAGAATGGCAAAAGCAAACTATCTCTTTTACAGCAGAAGAAGTACCTGAGGGTGGAGAAATGCCGCGACAATCCATTAGTAGTAGGATTGGAGATTAACCCAAAACCTAGCGAGGATGAAGATGATGAAGCCGAGAATTCATGGGCAATCAACAGAAATTTTGATCAATCTTGGTAGTGAATATTCTTTTTTATCATACTTATAAAACTATGGGAGGAAAGATGAAGATCTAATACCTTCAACTTACAAAATCTATGGTTTTAACAGTCTTGCAAATAAGCCTAAAGGAGAAGTTCATATGAGAATTCCCTTTGAAAGGATTATCCTCGAAATTTTATTCTGTTTAGTTGATGTGGAATCACCATACAACGCATTGATTGGACGACCTTGGTTACATGAGATTTTAGGTGTGGCATCGACTTTCCATCAATGTATCAAGTTCCCTCATCCCACTGGTGTTGGCATCATAAAAGGAGATTGGGTTGAAGGAAAGAAGTGTTATGAAATTGATATAGAATCTTGCGAAGAAAGAGTTGCGAAGAAGAAGAATTGGAAACACAACATCAAAGAAAAACAAAAAGGTGAAAGATTGATGGTAGATGTAATAGAGCGAGAGAGAAGAAGAAATCTTTGAAACCAATATATGATGAAGATAAGAAGTGGCGAAGGCTTATGAGACAAGAAAATAATGAGAAAAATTCAAAAATGCGGAGGAGAAAGTAGCGCGAAATAAGAGACTTAAAGAATGAATGTACTTGTTAGTAGAAGTAGAAATTGGGAGGTGAAAGAAAAATGTATGATTGGTTTGATTTAAAAAAAAAAAAAAAAATTGATTATGAAAATTTTCCTTATGAATAACAGAGATGAGATTGCGAAAGAGAGTTGATATGCAGAAGAAGAAAATATATTTTATGAATGATAAAGATGAGATTGCAAAATTACAAAAGAACTTATATGCAGAAGAATCAACAAATTGATCAGACAAAGAGGCGAACCAACTATGGCGTACACCTAGTTCGCGAAATCAAAATTTCGCAAGAGGCAAATGTAAGACCTAAAGTGCGTCATAGAAGGGGTACCTATTGCATGGCTCGGGGAAAAGGTTACACCGCCCCTGGAACCGGAGTCATGGAGGTGGGGTCAATAAAGCCCATCCAGGGGAGGTACCGTGGATTTTCAATCTAAGCTTATGACTTAGATTGGACGACAGAGGTCTCTTCTAAGAGTCGACATTTCACCAAGGCGACGAGGTACACGGTTGAGCCAAGAGCGCCTGGGCATTTGAAGTGTCTCGGCCATTCTTGGCAAGTCTTGGCTTATGCTGCACTTGGCCCAAAGAAAACTCCACTTAGGGTGCAGTCTCGTATCCATAAGCCCTATAGGCAAAAGGGATAAGAGGCTGCGAAAACAACTGGTTGTTGTTAATACCGGATGGGAGGAGATAGCCTTATATGGCAGAAGTACGCTTCCTTGAAGGGGCAACTAGGGGGAAGATAAGGGCGGCACCCTCCATTAGGGAGCTGATAAGTGTTTTAAGACTCAAATGTCATGAGGTTTTATTTTCGCAAGAAAATTTAGGCTTGTCATATTTGTGCGACAATCCTTGAGAGGCAATAATACAAAAGACAAAGATAAGACGAGATCAATGGGTCAGTACATGAAAGTCTAAGGACGTCCTGCGATTTCGTCGCAAGACGGCAATGTCATGGGGCTTTATTTTCTCAAGAATTTTTAGGCCTGTCATATTGTCGCAACAAAAATTTCAAAGAAAAAGATAAGGCAAGATCAAGGGGTTTTTGTATGCAAATGCAAAGACGTCCTGCGATTTTGCCGCAATGACAAGAGGTGGCGCAATAAGACCTTTAACTAGGAAGGAAAAATAATACCACATAAGAGAAAAAGAAAAAAGATTTCCTTAATTACGAAAATTCAGCAGCAACAGCTGCGAGATTGAGGCATGACTACATATCACTATTTGAAAGTAACTTGTTTAATCTCTCATTTGAATGCAAATAACAGAGGCAAGTATGGGAATGTATAGAATAAAAACATGTTATTTGTCTTCATATGATAGATTTACGCACTCATAAAATAAAAGGTTGATAATATATTGATTAATTATATTGCAAAAAAGAATTGCTCTTTTAACATGTGCAGAAAGGAACAACAAAGGTAGAGTTTGTATTTGAAGATCCAAGAAATTCGCAACAAAAGATTACAAGAGTAGAAGATTAAAAGAATGAATGTACAGATATTACAAAAGAGAAGGAAGAAAATAGAGCTATTTCTCGTTTGATTCCTCTTCTTCATCATCTTCATCGAGACCCTTCTACTTCTTCATCTTCATGATTCCTCTTCTTCACTAGCATCATTTATCGGAGATATCGAGAAGGCACATTCTTGGGGATTTCTTCAAGAAGGCAAGGATATGAAGAATCAGGGATACTATTGTCGTCGCAGACCATTTTAATAGTCTGATTGCGAAAAAGAGCAACATCATTCTTAAAATTCGCAACAGTATTATGTAGTTGCTTCTTCAACTTTGAATATTTATCATCTCGATAAGAAAGGTTCTTTGCGAGTTGCTCCTTCTCAGCCTCAAGTTCTTCAATTCTTTTACGAAATCTCTCTTCAGCTCCTGCGAATATGTGACAATGAATCAGCAACTTAACAACAACTTCACGAAAGACAAACAGTTAAATAGAGAAGAACAATTAACAACCTTCTCTGTCAGAAATCATATACCTAACCAAGGACGTATGCTCAGCTTGAAGACTAACGTTAACATCTAAATTATGTCTGGCATCATCTAGAACTTTCGCAGCCCAAGCGAATTCATCGTCATTATTTATGAGAAGAAGGGAGCGAATTTGATTTTCTCTTTCGCTAAGCATAGCATTTTTGCGGATAGATTCATCTCGTTCGATTTGAACCTCAAGAAGAGTCTTTTGAAATTATGCTAATGCTTGAGCACCTTGACTAGTGATGCGATCTTTATCATCTATGAGATCACTGATTTTGGTTCTTAAAGTATTAATTTTCTCTTTAGAATTAAGATAGAGACGCTTAAATTGATTGGATAAGCCTAAGCTAGATCTATGATCAATTTCTAAGAGGCGAAATTTGGATTGAATTTCATTTAGAGGAAGAGATTTAATCTTGTCATTTGAAAAACTATTCAAAGAATTGTTGAGGTGATCAAGAAGGGCATTGTTATCCATAGGGTCAGGGAACGAGTGAAGAAGAATGGCTTCATCAGAGAAAGATTATAAACGTCTGCGAAAATGGTAAATCGAGATGAGGAAGATAATGAGATAATAAACCAAAGGAAAAAAAGAAAAGTTTCATACCATAAAGTTGTTGGTTGGCACTTTGAAGACTAGAAATCTTATTCTTCTGAGTGGAAGAATCAGCTTCTAATTGCTTAGTTTTCTCGCGAAGAGTAGCAGCTTCAGTTTCAGATTCTTCATTTCTCTTGCGAAGAGCAGCAGCTTCAGTTCCCAATTCTTCATTTTTCTTGCGAAGTTGAAGATTCTTCTTCTCGAGAATACTGCGCCTTTTCTCAAGATCTGAGGCAACAACGAAGGAAGCTCTCCCGGACTATAAAGGAAAGTAAAGAAATTATCAAGATATAACTTAAAATCAAAATTATGAAGAAATAAGGGAACAAAGACATACCAAGGTACCAAGCGAATTTAGAAAGCTAGAAGTCACTGATCTGGAAACCCCATGAAGAGAACCATCACCATCTAGTAAAGGAGCATCGCAGATACTCGCGAGAGCTTTGCACGTACTAGAGAAACGATCATCTCCAATCCCTTGTATGGAGTCAGAGAAGATGCTTGACAGTTGTGCCATAGAAGATTCAGTTGGAAAATTCTCCTTTGCGAGAGAAGTATCAACATCATCATTATCTTCATCATCAGAGCTTTCGCTGGATTGAATCTTTCGTTTCTTTGAAGGTGGGGCAGTAGACTTCTCCCTGCGAAGAGAACCTTTACCCTTGCTTTTGGTCTTCGCAACCTTAGAACTTTCTTCTTCTTCGCCAACTTCAGCACCAACCTTCGCACACGAATGAAGATAAGAAACAGAGGCAACAATATTGTTAAAAATAATAAAAAAAAAATATTTCTTACTTCATCCGTGATCGAACGGAGTGCTGCTAGGGTACTTGCCTTAGCATTCTTTTGTAGCTCTTTCTCAACTTGATAATCTAAAAATTTCGCAAGATTAATAGGTATAAAAAGGAGTGAAGATTATAAACTGGGCGAAATATAGGAAGCATACCTCTTTTGATTTCTCAGACCATTTAAAAACCCAAGGCTGATAATTGGCGAGATTCGCATGGAGCACATTTGAACCTGAAATATAAGGTCCTTTCAAAACTAGCGGAAAAGACGCACCATCGTCGTCTTTGGAATGACGAGGAACATTGTTCTTGCCAGAATGCCAGTCGATATCCTGCAGAAGTATTTTATCGCTGGCAACATTTTCTCTTCTCTTCAAGCGAGCACCCCATCGAGTTCTATCGTTCTTCATGTTTATTATTTCATAGTTTTAGAAGAAGCTCTCTAATGTATACTTTTCAGCGAATATCTCTAAGTCCTCAAATTTAGGATCCCTGACTTCTTTGGGATAAAGAGATCCCTTACCAGCACCACAGTTGGCGAACTCAAGCATTAAGCGGATACAATCCCCACTCAATTGGTAGATGGCTCGCGAGAATTTCGCATGAGCAAGAATTTCATAAAATAAGGGAAGATCGGGGTCATAGAGAGGAATGGGAAGACCAGTGAGAATCGACCTAGAGAAATTATGATTTCCGATCATCACAATGATGATCGAGAAAATAGTTTAATGAGAAAGAATGGATTTAAATTCTTGATTGGGAATGGTGGTTAACGTGAAACCTTTATCTTGAAATCTTTTTGCACTTTGTCAGATAAGTTTCATATTTACGACCAAGTGGAGGCATTTTGAGTATGGGAATGAAGATAAAATCGAAGATCAAAAGAAGTGCAAAGAAGAAGATTTACAGCAGCAGAAGCGGAAGTTACGGAGAGAGATTAAAGAAAAGTTGCAGAGAAAATAAGAAAGAAAGTAAAAAAGAAGAAGAAAAGAATAAGAAAAGTATATATAGAGAAGGATTCTCGAAAATATAAACACATTTAATGCGAAGAGTAGACGTGAACGGTTGAGAAATAACAATTGAAAAAGACGCGTCAAGAAATGGATGGAGGAAGAGATACGAGTAATAAATTATGCGTAAAAGTACAGAATCATGTCAATACAGAAAAATATGAAAAAATGAATAGCTGCGGCATTTTGAAAGTACTAATTTTCATGACATTCTCTCCTTCGCAGAGAATACATGAGAAGAGGTAAGATGTAGGATCAGAATATCACAACACCAAGACCCTTGCGAAATCCATAAACGACACATTGCGAAGATATCGCAGATGGGTAATATAAATGACGCAACGGATGACGACAGCCTGAACAAGAGAAATATATGAAGACCTAGCGAGATTTAGGAGTGTTGCGAGATTTAACATTTGAATACTTGCGAGCGTGTCGCAAGTCAGATTCGAAAATAAAGGACAGCTTAGCTGTCATCCACTATGTAATGTCATATATAAAGAGCCGAACAAGCTTAAGAGTAGGGAGATCTTTTTAGAGTAGAGAAAAAGTTTAGAGGAGAGAGAAAGTCTAGAGTAGCAATTATATTCTTGATTTCAATTCCTTCTTGTAAAATTTCTAACTCAATTAATAAAAAGATTGATTATTGATCTTAAATATATGTTATATAGTATGAATTCTTGTGAGGTGTGTATTGTAGGATTTCCTGCAATTACAAGAGATCTCCTGCCGAAAGGTTTAAAATGCGGATATTTGTTGGGAACTCATTTCCAACATAACTACTTAACAGTTTTGAAGACCCGTCATAGTACGATGTGGAGTCGTAATGACACATATATAGTGCGACCAAAAATGCGTAAAAATAGGAATGTCATGCTTAAATCCAGTTACCAACTGGTACGCAGAAAAGGTTGACTAATATAGGGTTAAAAAAAAAACGAATTAAGTAAAGATGCATGTAATATTGTATGTCCCCAAAACAATAAAAGGTAGGTTGGTATGCATAACCTATTCCTTAGACACCATCTGTAACCTTTGATGGTAGCCTCTGCGAGACCATTGGGTATAGGATTCTCTTAATTGATCCTATTAAATATGCAATAGCCATCAAGTCCTTTTGATTGCACTAGATAGCATTTACAAGGAGTGGTGAGCCGTTACATGTATAATATGTGCTAGTAGTTTTCCAAACCCAGAACTTCTTGGGAACTGTAAGTAGTCTAAAATGTGAAAGCATCCACCAGAGCCATAAGTAACTTTAATGGTCCGCATTCTACGTGGATATATTTCTAGATCACTTTGTTTTCTTTCGTAATATAGGTTGTTTACCATTTGAATCTTTGGATGGTCTCAATCCTTTTTACAATAGACTTTGTAAAATGAGTGATGTGCTTCTTTACTTTAGAAAAAACTTATTGAGAGATATGCCGTCATTTCGCATTTTGTCAATCTTTCTCCCGTTTTTGTTCACTCAAATAAATTGATGTTCGTATGAGTCCTTTCAAAACGAGCATCGTGTCACAACCAAAGTGGATTTATGGTTATGCCCAAAGTATGTATGAGTCAATTCTGAACATTTCATCGTCGTAATCAATATGGATTCAATAATCCAAATACTATAGTGATTTACATTTCACTAGATTGACTCATTAGTTTCTCTAAAAATATGTTTCTTTCCAAATACATTAGAGACTATAAAAGATGCAGTCAATTACATTCTCATCACTGTGAGTTTCTACATGATATCCACTTGCATGGGTTTCTGTGGAATTTAACAAGGTGTGATTATCTCTTGGTACATGTAGAGATTTTGTGACGTCTTTGTTCTATCATGAAAACAAATTTTAAGTAGTTCTTCGCTCGATGATCCAATCCTCATAGTCACATTACAAGGAAATAGTTCAATAACTAGTTTATATTCCTTACATTAGTGGAAGAAAAACAACTATCAGTTAGACATTTGGGTCTTGAGAGTTTCAATAAGTGTCGTGCCCTTATTTCGTAACAAAAATGGGATTCAACTCAACTACTTTAGAGTGAATATATATTAGATTTCACCCAATATATCTCAAGTGCTTTACAGATTTTATGTTTCGTGTTTTCATTCCATAAGTGCAGACATTGGATTTAGTTCAACTGAATAAGATAGTCAATTGGCCGGGCAAAGTTCTTGTTGCCATTAAAGTTGACGTCGAAATTGGTTGCTACTATGATACACACATTACATTGTATATACCAACACCTATGACCAGGTGCATTTCCAACTCTTTCATTTATTATGGGAGCTAGAATTACATTTGAGCTGATCCCATGTTCGGTTAATACTTGTGTGTTGGTGTTATTACTACCGAAGACAAAATACATCTTTGTCTTATGATATATATGTCCCTTTTCACATGCTTTATATGAGTTTGTTCGTCTAACCCTCATTACTTCGGGGTTCTTTCTATTTTCAATTTTTGCTACATTTAGCTTAATTTGAGAAATTTCTTTATCTCAACAGGGCAAGAGAATCTCACTATACATGTCAACCACTTACTTTAGGTTGAATATATTACTAGAGATAGTTCTCTTGTTATCATACTTCAACATATACTGGTTCGTTAGTATCATGGATGAAGTAAGAAATGGAAATTTTCTGACTCATGTCATTTTTTGTGAGTTCTTCCATAAAATTTGGAATACATGTGATTTTATTTGAACGTATCTTTTGAAACTACTAACAGATTAATAGTCGAGCAAGTGGATTACATTCCACGGAACATTCAAATTTTGGGAAGAAAATATCAAGTACGCAATAATGGTGTTCAAATACTTCTAAACCCAAAATAAATACATTGGAATTAAGTTGGTACAACCAATTAAACAAAAGACACCACTCAACTATTGCCAATATCATATTCAAGAGAACAAAATAACACTAAAATCAAATCTCTTAATGATCAACAATCATAATTAAATTGACTGTTTATATGATATGGACTTATCTTAAGACAAAAATAAACAAAACTAGGCATGTGTTAAAAACAAACAAATAAGCCTAGCAAGTATTCAATGTAAAAGCCCACATTTTTTTTATAGTTACAAACCTTTCGGCTTTGGTTCCCCCTGTACATAGACGGAACCGCAACGGATTTAGCCGCGCACATCCCAAAAGCAGGAAAACATGAACATGACCGGGTTGGATCGGTTCGCACTGGACCGTGTTGGATCAGTTCTTACTGGACCGGTTTGGATCGGTTCGCGCTGGACCGAGTTGTACTGGACCGGGCCGATTTTCACTGGATCGGGTTGGCCGGACAGAGAAGACTCACAAACAGAAAATTCTTCCTCCTCCGAAGAACATACAGGGGACCTAACTAGGAAAGATCCGTTAATCCCTAGTTACAAAAAAAAAAAACGATGATTAGGATTTAGGATTAAGGATTAATCCCAAATTATAAACAATTAGTTAGATTAATTAATCAAAGT
Organism: Papaver armeniacum; assembly: GCA_023531295.1. Lineage (NCBI taxonomy): Eukaryota > Viridiplantae > Streptophyta > Magnoliopsida > Ranunculales > Papaveraceae > Papaver > Papaver armeniacum. The sequence goes on from JAJJWW010004044.1 coordinate 1,031,346, forward strand.
GATTCCTGATTAGTAACCTAATCAGATTCATGAACAGTACTAAAAATAATAAATCAAAATAATTCCTGATTACAAACGATTAATCAAAATAATCCCTAATTCTTGATTAAATCAATTTTCGCTGCAGATTTAATATACCCAATTGTTTGAGGGTGAAAAACCGTTTCTGCTGATTTTGGTAATTTTGAGTGTATGTGGGTGAGAAACGAATCTAAACCCTAAACAATGTACTGCATGGGAGTACTTTTGATTTGAGAGATCAATCTGTACAATCCTGGCCTAAACCAAGAAATGTCTGTTCCATGCTTGCTTCGGTCACAAAGTGAAGGAGAAGGGTTGGTCTTAGGGAGGGAGCGAAGAAAGTGTTGAGACCGAGAATAGTTGATTACGGAAGTGTGGGCGTTTTGTGACTTGTATCGAGAAAGTTGAACTGGCTAGATTTGGATGAAAAGATATCGAGATGATTTATGGATGTTGTATTGTTCTCCTGACCAAAACTTGTTGTTTGGTGGAAATAGGTGAGACCTATTTGTACAAGTCATAGTGAAACGTACCCTGGTCTCGTAGGAAGTGGAAACGATTGAGTGGTGGGAGAAAAGAGTAACGTGTAACTGTTAGACGTTATGCTTCCACGATGAGGAAAGTGAATTCGTGTAACCGCCAGTCATTATGCTTATATGATGAAGGAAATGAATTGTTTACACCGTTACTTTTCACCACCACTAATTATCCCACTTCATGACACTTTCTTGTAACGGGTGCATTGCACGCCGCACGCTGTAAACCGCCAGACCAATACCCTGATGAGCATCCCCCAGTTTATGACATATTTTGATGTCTCGAGTGTTTTCGTGGAAAACATGTAGCACTTTGCTATGTGTGGCAAGTTAAAATTGAGAGGCTTGCCGCAGGTAAATAGCATGTGATGCTAGGCTCGTTTTGGCTAGTCGCCTAAAACTTATCGCGAGCTTACCGGTTTGGTGGCGAACTTCGATGGCCGAGATTGCATCTTATGAATAAGGGTAGCCGTTGATTGTGGCTACCTTGTGTTGGTGCCTGACAGTGGCGTAGTGGCATTGCGACATGACTTGTGCATGCCAGTGGCACGATGGTGCAAGTGGCGCCTGGCGTAGCCATGGTCGTTGGGTTTAGGCGGTTGGTCGCCTAAGAGTTTTCACAAGTCCATCAGTTCGGTAGCGAACTTGGATGGCTGAGATTGCATCTCATGAAGAAGGATGGCCATTGATTATGGCCACATCTTGTTGTATAGCGAAGCGGCGTCAACCACATGCTAATGGCATGGCAGTGGTGTAGCCGTGGCATAGCGGCATGCCAATGGCGTAGTCGTGGCATAACGATATGCCGATGATGTTGCGGTATGGCCAAAGCTAAAAATTGGCTCCGTGGCCAAAGTTAGGTTTTGGCGCCGTGGAAGAATTAGACGTGGAAGAATTAGGGCTTGGCGTGGCCAAGGTGTCGTGGAAGAATTCGCCATGGAAAAATTAGGGCTTGGCGTGGCCAAGGTGCCGTGGAAGAATTAGGGCTTGGCATGGCCAAGGTGCCGTGGAAGAATTAGGGCTTGGCGTGGCCAAGGTACCGTGGAAGAATTCGCCGTGGAAGAATTAGGGCTTGGCGTGGCCAAGGCTTGGTTTTGGCGCCATGGAGTCGGACCCACATGTGGCGTGGAAATATTGGCCTTGTTGCCACGCCAATCCCATGGCTCCGGGAAACACTATTTTGCTTTGGTAGCAATTTGCCCGAATTAGGGCTTGGCATGTCGAAACCCTAATTAGTGCACGTGGCATGCGGCTGCGGCATGGCGCTACTTTTGTGCAAACGACGCCATGGATATGCCAAAGCAACTATGGCAAGACCATGGTGTGGAAACGGCCATAGGAGTAGGAATTAACGTGGGTGGCTATTTACGGCAGGTTGCCACGAAGTGGCATGTTTGCGAGGTAGCATGTTTTAAAGTTGGCATGTTACGAAGTTGCCGCAGTAGAGTGGCATGTTGGCATGCTACCGCGGTAGAGTGGCATGTTGGTATGACGACCAATATGTTGTTGTGGTAGGGCGTTGATAGGGTGTAGAATACATCCTATTTACTATCTATTGTTTATGCTTTCTTTGCTATTTTTCTTGCAAATTATGTATTTTACGCTTGTTTTGAGTTTTGTAGCTACTTTGGAGTCACACGGAGAAAAAGAAGAAGAAATTACTCTATTTGAGCCAAAAAGGGAAAAAAGGTCATTTTACAGGCGATTGATATATGGAGCCCAATTAAGGTTAAGGGGCAACCCAATTTGGAGGAGTACTAAAGCCAGGCCCAGTTAAGGCTAAGGGGAGCTGTCATCAGGGTACCCCTTATCATTTATCAGAGGGTGTAATTATCCCTGGGGTGTCCCCTAGCCTATGCAGTAGGGTATCATTATCCATCCCTTTTTCCAACAACCCTAAATTACTCGATCCTCACCTCTCAATCATTCACTTTCACTGGAACTAAAAGCGAGACTAGAGAAATCGAAAATGGAGAAATTAGGGTTCGTCTCTGTAACTGTTAAACAAGGCGATTGAGAGATCGAATGTTAAAAAGAAAGTTGCCGTCTGTAATTCGATGAGATTCAGAGGAGGAGAAATAGAGGCTGCGTATTATCTGAAAAGAAATCGAAGAGCAGATGAGTTTCTGAGATGATGTCGCTTCGATTAATGGTGGATTGATCAAATTGAGAGGAAGATACTGGTGTAGGTTGTAAAGATTAGGGTTTCAATCGAACCAAGAGAAGGGGATTGAGTGGAAGAATGGAATCGAAGGATTAGTTGATGCAACGAAGATTTTTGGGTTTGATTCGAATTATTGATTATGCCGCTGTAATGATTAGGCTGCTGCTGCCATTGAACCTGTTGGAAGAATGAGAAAAGCAGAAGATGAGTTGCAGGAATGGGTCTGTAGAGGAAAGAGAGCAAGAATTTGAGAAGTCATGAAGAATCAGAAGTGGGTTGGGTTGCATTTAAGCTTGCTTTGAAGAAACCCAAGATTTGGTGTTAGATACTTCAAGGGTTTGAGCCAGAGTTGTTGATGCTGCTGTTGTTGTGATTAATGACAGAGATAAGATGCAGCTGCAATGAAGGCACTGGTGTGAAGCTGGTGATTTTGTCAGTGGTTGAGTAAGGCAAGTGCAAGTTGGCAGGGTACTAGTGAGTTGCGGTGGAGTTGAGGCAATTGCGGTGGTTGCGGTGAGATTACAAGGTGTTGCAAGCATGAGTGAGTACATGTTATGGGTGGTAATGGAATTGCAGGTGCAGTGCGGTGAGAAGCATTTGGAGAAATTTGAACTGGTGCAGAGAATGTGATCTGAGTGAATGTACGAAGACAAATAGATTAATGGTTATGATGCATCTGAGTTAAGGTGGCGTACTGAGCAATTGTTGCTGCTGAGAATTGAGCAGGCAGTGATGATGAGCGATGTGCAGCTGTAGAATGAATGAAGTGCTGAAGCTCATGGTTGTATGGGGTGAATGCAATTGGCTACAATGGAATGGTGCTGTTTCAAGGCGATTTAGGTGGTCTGTTGGTGATGCAATGGATGTTGGTCACTATAGCTTATAATTGAAGCTGAGGCTGCTGGGATTAGTTATGGAGCTGCAGATGATAACAAGGTGAATACATAGAGAGCTGGGAATGGTGGTTGTTGCAATGGTTATAGGTGTTAGGTTATGAGAATGACTAATGGTGCTAATGATCTGAGCCATATGGAAGAATGCGCAAGAGTGAGTGCTGCTCTAGTGGTACGAAATGGTTGCGGTTTGGTTGATGAGTTACAAGATGTTGTGACCAAGGGATTGCATGAATGGTCCGAGCTCAACATTACGGGTGGAGTTGTGAATTGTGTTCACAATTGATGAATGCTAGGACAACGAATGGGTCTGTTTTTGGAGGAAATGGAGTCGCAAGATCTTTGTTGTTAGGCGGTCGGTGAGAATGAGATCGGTTTGGTTAAAATGATTGAATTTAGTCATATGGCTTGAACCGATCTTGTTGAACCGATCATGGCAGAGAATGGGAACTTCTAATGAGTTGATGGTGATATAATGAATTGCGGGGATGAACTCGGGGAAGTGGTGTTGAAGCGGGAAGGAGATTGAATGGATAGCAAGGCGCTAATGAGTGTTTGTGTTCTTGTTGGAGGTGCAGAAATGGCCTGGCAAGCCATTGGGATTTGGTGGTAGTGGCGCACCATCATGGTGGATGGAATTAGTGATGCACAAACATGGTGCAGCAGACTTAGGCCTGTGCAATGACCTAGGCCAAAGCCACTCAGCCCATCCAGCTGAGTAAGATGATGATCCAGACCCTGACTCACTTGACTCAGTGAGCTGACCCAGTTGACCTGACCGATCTGACCCGGTTGACCCGACCGATCCGACCCGGTTGACCCGACCGATCCGACCCGTTAACCGGTGACTGGTTTGACTTTGCCGGTCACCTGAAATAGTTTCCGGCGACTATTCCGCTAGGATTTACCATAATACCGGTTTCCGTGAGCCAAAAATTCCAGAATTTTCTATGGACTTCTCTCATGGGTGTGAAGACTTGGACTAGGAATTGGATGGAGAATTGGACTCAAATTTGGAAAGAGAAGAGAAAGACTTGAATTTGGAAATTGAATTGCTAAAGGAAAAGGATTCTATTCCTTATAAGATTTGGAGAATATTGAAGCCTATAAATAGAGAAGTTTTCTACACCTCTCTACACACATCTCTACACAACACTTTTCTTTTCTTATTCTTTGTGTGAACTCTTTAACATGAGTAGCTAATTTTATTGATTGAGGATGAATTCCTAGTTCTTAATATGATTTAAGTTTTTGTTTCAATTCTATCTTGAGTTTTTCACATGATTATCGTTTGTTTTTACTAATAGGAATGATCTTAAAGACATTCATGATTGATTGATAGATTGTTTAGGTGGCCAACTAAATTGATTTGTTAATTTGATCTAAAGCTAGTGAAAGTTAGGAGATAAGTAATCGTTTCTTGACTCTTTACATAAGTAGCAAACACGAGACCTTGCGGAGGGATTAGTGGAGCAATTGTGTGTAGAAACAATGCTAGAAAGTGAACCAAGTTTTAACCGAGTTTAACTACTAGTACTAAACCTAAATTCATAAATCTTAATGCATCGGGGAATTACATCTTGTAAGCGAACCTCGTGGTGGTTCTTTTGAATAGAATCGATAACTAAGCGGACCTGTTACTCGGTGAAATTAGGGATTTTGGGGCTAGCTAAGCGCACTGCTATCCTACGGTTGGTGATAATCCGTGACTAATAACAAGTAGAAAATAACATAACTTGATTCATTGTTTTGCAAACGAAGAAGGATTCCTTGATCTTGTCTCTCTTATTGCTTTCAAATCTATCTTTTAATTGTTTTGCTTATTTTCTTTTGCTTTTTTACACCCCCCCTTTCGTGACAATTTTTACAACTAGAATCTCTTGCTCCTCGTGGGAACGAACTTGACTTCCATTATATTATTTTTAATTGAGTGGAAATATTGATTAATTTGATTGCACCTACGACACGCATCAGGCGTGTTTGGCTTGTCAGTTTAGCAAGGTGGTGCGGCAGGGTGTGTTTGGCCTTTAACGTATGGTGGCAAGTTTAGAGCAACTTGATTGGCCACAAAAGGGGGCTGGCCAAACACAAGGCGCGACCACACTTCTGGTGAGAGTGTGGCGGCTTTGGCGCGTTCTGATTGGTCGATTAGAAGTGGGGCCGGCAAGCATGGGCCCAGCCAGGCACGGAGCCATTAAGGGTCTAGTGGGGACAGTAGTCCCCACTGGGTTTTGCGATTTTAGCTATATAAATTTGGTAGTTAGCTATAGTTTTAGTACACAGGAGAACTAATTCACGAGGGAAGTTCAAAAAAATACTCCCTCCGTCTCTAAAAGATAGGAAGGTTTGTGTGTAACAAAATATGATTCCACACAAACCTGTCTATTTTTTAGAGACGGATGGAGTAGTTAACAAAATATGATTCCACATTCTGCCCTTAACTGCCGGTAGTTAACAAAATATGATTCCACATTCTACCCTTAACTGCTGGTAGCTTTGTGTGGTCTCATTTCTTCTTCTGCATTTAATTATGTTGTGAGTGTATAGTAATAACGGGGCATTACTGATGAAGCTCCGTGTATTACTGATAAATTCCAGTATCGGACCTAATTCAAAGACAAACCAACAAATGCAAATTCTTATATTTACAGTTTTAAATGCAAAACATATTAGAATTTAACAAGTACAACGTGTTCACAACCCAAAATATAGTATAGGAAAGTGAAAAAATTTTGCGGCCTTCGGCCGCCTAGCCGAATTTAAATTATGAATGTCAATGTATAAATTTGTCCCCCTAACCAAAAGTTCTAGCTCCGTCCCTGGGCCCAGCCACAACTTGTGTGCGTGTGGCGAGTTTAAAGCGACCTGATTGGTCGAGAGAAGTAGGGTCGGGGCGTGTCTAATGGCGCTAGCTGGCCTAAGGCATAGCCACGCATCTCTTTGCTGCTGCGGCTCCCTATTTTCTTATTCTGGGCGATGTTCTGCACCTGCTAATCCATGGAGGATGAATTACTTAGGCTTAATTTTGACAAGCAAGGTCTGCTACATTGCGCGAGGCGCGAAACCCTACTTCTGTAAGTTAGTCAGGACGATTGATTGAGTTCTATGTGTTGACACAGAGTTCTTTTAAGTTCATTGCCAGAGAGCAGCATGCTTTTCTGATTCGAATACCGTATGCAAAGACCTTATCCTTGATACTTGGAGATTCGTGCTACTCTGCTACGAGTGAACACAAATCGTCATGCCATATCAACATTAAGGGTTCATCCGGAGAACATAGCATAGAAGGCATTCAGAGGAACTTATATTAAGTGAATATACGCGAGGCGCCAGAATTCACAGAACATCTGGGATGGTTGCTATATTCGCCAGTCTGGATAAATTTCATGTAAGTGTATTGAGCGGCTCAATAAGTATGCCAGTGGAGAGCTTAGCACACGTGGCTCTGTTTCCTTACAGAGCGACGTCACATCAAATGCAAGGTTTTACGACATTAACCCTAATCTAAAAACCACCATCAACATTAAGTCCTCTGCTTAGCTCGGAACAGTGGCATTGTTGCGGGGTAAGCATGAGATGGTGATAAACGAGGATAAAATCGAAACAACAAGTCATGAAGAGATTGTCAGGAAGATTTGGCTAACCTTTGCCAGGAGGCACGAAGAATATGCGATCCTTGCATCGGCGGCTTCGCATAAATTTGGTTTGGTCATGGGGTGCTGGCCTCAAAGACTGCGACTTTGGCTACTAATCAAAGGTGGCACTGCAACTTGGTCCGCAGAACGGTGAATGTTGCTAGCCGGCTAGGTTACGGAATGCATGGAGATGGCGCTATCCTGAACGGCCAAGATGGCGCTTCCTTGGCTGGTGGAGATGGCGCTTCTTTGAACGGCCAAGATGGTGCCGCTTTGACTGGATACGGAAAGGTGGATGCCGTGGCTAGCTTGGAAGGGCCGATGGCGAGGCTAGCTTGGAAGGTCCAATGGCATGACTAGCTTGGAGGGCCAATGGCGTGGTGAATATGAAGCCATGGAGCGTTGGCTAGGGACACGGAGAGGATGGCACTGGTTAAGCCACAGATTGGTAGGGATTTGCCGACTTGGAAACCAAACCCTAATTATCCCGTATAAACAAATATCTAATCCACTGGTATAACGCGTTTGAAGCCTTAATTCACGGCTGGTAAAAGGATTTTCTTTCTCGGGATTCATCAATCCGCTGAATATAAGAGGTGATCTTGAATCCTTCGTTCATACAGATCTTCATAAAATCGCGTCCACCCTATTCACAGGTACTGTCTCATGTTTCTTTTGCTAGTTCCCATTTTGTCTTCTTCATCATGTAGATTGTCGGTACAAACATGGTAAAAAAAAATTTTCTTTTTTGTAGCATATAATGGGATCTTCCAGTGATGATCATAACTCTGACTCTTCGGAGAGAGATTTTGAAGCTTTCATGAGGAGGTATTAAACAGAATTGATTCCCTGTTCCGTGAAGCTAACGAGATTATACAAGGCGTGTCTCTCGCCCATTTATGCAGAGTGCGGAAGTGTGTTCAGATTCTCATGGCTTCGGTAGACATGGAGGAAAAGTGAAGGCATGATGAAGCATCTCAGCGTGTTTGGAGATATCAGAGTAATGAAGCTTCTCTACAACCCAGTGCTAGGGATGAACGATTCGCCACTCGGTTGAAGCGGTGGAAGACTGAGTCCATGAAACTTTTAGGTAAGGGCCAGTTTAATTACCCTGTCCATGATGGTATCGTGATCCTTGACTTTGATGCGGACGAACCGGGACATCCTCAAGAAGCTGCTGGAAAAGATCTTAAGGAAGATGTCAACACGGTTTACGAAACTGAAGCAGCTTCTGGAGTGGACGCCGAAACTATTATCAGGGACGTTGAAGTGACCACTGAGGATGTTGTCAAGGAGGACGAGGATACGGAGGCAATATATGTTGGGGCCATTGGAGAAGCCATGGAAACATACGCTGGGACTGCTGTTAAAGCAAACGTCGGACAGGATGTGGAAGCTGCTGCTGCCGAAACGGCTTCTGGATGGGATGCTGAGGTCGCTGCTACCGAGGCGGCTTCTATATGGGATGCTGAGGTCGCTGCTACCGAAACGGCGTCTGGATGGAACGTTTGATGCCAGAGAAGGTGCTGGGGAAAGTGCTTGATAAAGCTTTGATAAAGGCGTTATTGATACGGGCGCCCGCCATTAACGACCGGTTTTCCACTTTTGCTATTTCTTCTCGGCGTGTAGCCGCTTTTGATATTCCAAAGGTTTACTTTCACTTTCTTGTTTCCATGGCGAAGTTAGGGCTTCGCCAAGTAACATTCCGTTATTCAGCTTTTATGGTTTCACATCTCTAAATGAATTAATAAAACCTTTATACGGAAAAGATCCAAAAACCCTTTATGTGAAAATAAGTTGCTCGCCCCTTCTAGCCACCCAATAAATGGACAGACGTCGTACAAAAATAGTGTGGATGGAATTTGCCACAGGTACTATCCGTCCTGATGTGCAGCCAATGCCTCCGAACGCCGACATCACCCATAATAACGCGAGACGGGGGAAATAACTACAATGGTTTAAAGGTTCGACCGACCTGTTTATTGGTTCTCCCTTATAGCAGCATCGTTGTCACACATCCCAAAAACTAGTAGAGCATTAGGTGAGATTTGAAGTCGGATATTTTTGAAAAGATATATGTTTTTCCGCCTGATGATCATCTTCCTTGCATATTCCCTTCTTCAGTACTTTTGGATAGATATTTTTGTAGTGGTTTGGTTTCTCTAGTTTTCAATCGCCGGGTAGTGACTCTGTGAGAGTTTGGGTTTACTCGGTATTTTTCCTTTAAGATGATTTGGGAAACTTTTTAAGGAAAGATATTCTTATAATTGAAATTAAAAACTCTACTTATGAATGCAAGCGGTGCAACTATTTTAGAGAAGTTACAATCATTGCGTGAAAAGGGAAAAGTGCTGAAGGAAATGCTGAAAGGATAACGCTGGAGGTGAAGGTAGCACAGTGTTTTAGGTATTAAAGGGTTTGAGCCATCGCGAGTGAATCGTCACACCTTCCAATTTGTCGGTATTGATGAGTTTGCAGTAACCACCCAAGATAACATCCGCCACCAGGTATGGCTCGTCTTCCTTTCTTTTAGGCGGATCGGGTCGAGCGGCTATCTTCACTGTTATATCTCCAACTTGAAACGAGGTCGTCTTGACTACCACATCTCCAATTTGAAACGGGTTTAGGCGTTGCGCAATCACTTGATTTTTGAGCTCGTCATCTTTGGTCAGAACCGCTTCGATTTTTTGAAAAAGCGCTTGAAAGGCCCAACGTCCCATTCACATCTCCTAATGACGCCCGGGTTGATAATCGGACCGAGTCCCCACGCCTGGCCGAGAGGAGAGGTGATTGGGTGCAGAAAGGGTTGTTTAACTAGGCTTACTTGTGCTCGGATTCTGCGGATGAATATCGACGAGCTTTCTCCATGTAATTGAGTTACATTGGTAAGTTGTTGATACGGCAACATGTAATCTTCCAAGTTGGACGGCTTGTTGGAAATTCTTTCGGGTACCGTCATCGGCAGAGGGGATGCTCTTAACTTCGATTTGTTGCTGTGTACCCATGCGCGCCCAAGAATCATGTCGTAATTTAACGGTTCTTTGACGATGTCGAATTTGCTATGTGAGAGTGTCTCCCACCTTGATTTCAAGGTTGATGTAACCATATGCGTCCATCACCTTCCCTTCCAAGTTTTTGACCATGGTTGGGGAACGGGTAGCCTCCTGCTTCGAAACTCCCGCAGCTCTCAGAGTTTTGATGGTAACGATGTTGAAGTCATAGGCCGCGTCGATTAATGTGTTGTCGAGCTCGGCGTCCCTCAGGTAAACCGTGGTCAGCAGTCCCCAGTTGTATTTTCCAGTACCGCTTCCCGAGAGAGTTTGGGGTTCTGGCATGGTTTCTTTAGTAAAAAAGAGTCGCTTGCCCGATACAACACAGTTAAGGGCTGTGAAGATATCTTGACGTTGTGTCTTGGAGAGATAGAAAATTTCGCACACATGCTGCATCATGGATTGCACAGTCTCGTTTACAGAGTCCCTAGAGACCATGCAACTCCTGACTGGAAGTGGATATCTGTGAACTCCTTAATTTCCCAGTCGAAGCTCCCTTGCTTCTATCTTTTCTTTGAAGATATGCTTTAGCTTATTGCAGTCACTGGTCGGGTGGTGGATAAATCTGTGGTAGCGGCAATATTTGGGGTTTGCCATTTCCGCTTCGGTTGGTGGGCGTCTGGTAGGAGGTAGTCTGATGGCGTCGTCTTGGATCCATGCTTCCAAGAGTTCAATCACTTCCTCGATTGGGAACGGGAAATCCAAGACGTTTTCTCCAGCTTCTTGATGTCGCATGGGAGCTTTAGCGGTGGTCTTCCGTGATGAAGCTGCCTGTCGCACTGGCGCTGCGCGTTTGGATGGCACCACTTGATTATAGCACAATTCACATGTGATAAGAAACTTGCACATGCATAATCTATGAGGACTATATCAGTAAAAGGCAGTGTCATACCGAAAACAATGAGTGGTCAAGATGAAGTGGTTCAATTTTGATTAGACAACTAGTAAGTGACAGATTTCTTATACTTAATTTTATGGTTGTCTACTATTGATATTTGAGGGGAATTTTATGTATAAGTAGAGAGGAGGGTTGTAGAGGAAATGATGCCGGAGTAGCCGGTGCACCAAGTTGTAGTAGTAATTTATGTTTTCTATTTTCAGTTTCTCCATGTTTTAGTTTCTTACTGTGGTGGAGATGAAACCACCCTAAATAATTAGAATTACTTTATTAATTGGTTTTACTTGTTCTTCATGAATTTATATTGAAAAACATGATTTAATCTCTGAATTCATAGCAATTTACTTTCACCTTGTATGTCATGCATCCATGGTAGTTTGAGCAATCCTTTGCTATGTATTCAAGCTTTATGTAAACTGATTAGTTCAAGTTGTGATTATCTATGCCTTAAACAGATAGATAATTCTAGGGATTTACATATTTTGCTAAGGTTAAATTATCCATTTGTGCAAGTGATTTATCACATCTTCAAGGTAGTTTGAGGCTAGAACCTCTATAGCTCCTTGATTGAAGAGAGAACTAGTATATCAAATTAGGGAGTTATAAGAATTTAGGTGGCTGATTCGAAATCGTAGTTATCTTTATCTTTGCTTTTGTCTTGTTTCTTTTAATATAATCATCTCGTCGTATCGACAAACCCAGTTGTCTCTAAATTAGTAGAAGCTTAGATTCACCAATCCAACTCCCCGTAGGATCGACCTGTATTTGTCGTTATCTATATTCTAGTTGTCGTGCACTTGCGGTTTATAATTGTAGGTTTCCAAGCCCACCAACCTATGATATTGTTCGAGGAGAAATCTTTCACACTGATCCACTACCAAAGCAACATTTTTTATACCTTGCACAGAGAAGAAAAACGATGCAATACTATGTTGATTCAAGGAAGTGATTCTCAGTTGGCTATATATGTCTGTCAAAACAGTTGAGAAGAATTCGTTGACTACCAAAACTCCTTCAGCTAGTAATAATGGAAGATGTGTACACTGTGGTAACTCAAAAAACTTATCTGAAAACTGTTTTCAGAAAATTGGTTACCCAGGATGATTATCATAAACGAATGAAGTCTGGAAAGGGAAAGATCAAGGGTAAGGTAGCTTTTTGTACTACTGTTGTTCCTACCGCGACAACTGAATCTGAATGAGGTACCATTAGTCGAACTTCACTTACTGATAATTCTAAAAAGGATCACGGATGGATTCTTGATTCTAGTGCCACTAATCATATGACTGTTGATGCATCCATACTAAAAGACAAGTTCAATCCTAGTTGCTCTAGTGTTAAGAATGTTAATGGCATGACATATCTAGTGACAGGAGCTGCGAGAGTTGGTCTTACTAAATTTTTATCTCTAGAACATACCTTATTAATTCCTTCTCTCTCAAATAATCTTATGTCAGTATCTCATGTAACTGCTCAACTAAAGTGTGTAGGATTGATATATCCAGATTTATGTTTTCCTCAGGATCTCAGCAGTGGGGAGATAATTGGCAAGGGTACTAAGAGAGAGAGGTTATACTATGTGGATGATATGTGTGACGAGAGATCCTTATCCGTAAAAAGCACACTTCATCCACATAGAGATGAAATCTGGTTACAAAAACGAAGACTAGGTCATGTTTCTTTTGGATATTTGGAGCATTTATATCCAAAATTATTTACTTCGTGCAAGCCATCTGATTTTCAGTTTGAAACTTGCATTTTGGCAAAAAGTCATCATGCTACTTATCCTGATAGTTTTAATAAAAGATTTGTTCAATTTGCTTTGGTTCATTTTGATGTTTGGGGACCGTCAAAAGTTGTTACTACTTCTGGTTATAGATGGTTCGTTCTCTTTATTGATGATTGTACTCGTATGACTTGGCTTTATATGATGAAAAATAAGAGTAATGTGTCAGATTGTTTCCTCAATTTTCACAAAATAATTCAGACACAGTACTCTGGAAATTTAAAGGTTCTCCGAAGTGATAGAGGTGGGGAATATATTAATCAAGTCTTAAAAGATTATTTTGCCGAGCATGGTCTTGTTCATGAGACTACTTATCCTTCCACACCGCAACAAAACGGATTTGCAGAAAGGAAAAATAGGCAATCATTAGAAATTACCAGGGCAAGCTTGATTGGAGAAAATATGAAACCGAGTTTTTGGGAAGAAGCTCTAACTACTGTAGTATTTCTTCTTAATCGAGTTCCTACTAGGGTTCTGAAATTTCAAACACCAGTAGATAAGTTAGCGTCATTTGTGCTCTTCCTTCTAATCTTACACTTCCTTTATGGGTATTTGGTTGTGTAGCTTTTGTACATGTAAAAAAGCATTTACGTTCAAAACTTGAGCCTTGTGCTCTCAAGTGTGTCTTTTTTGGGTATACCCAATTTCAAAAGGGTTACAAATGTTATCATCCTCCAACTCGAAGGATGTATATATATTACTATGGATGTGACTTTCTCCGAACATGAAATGTATTATGCTTCCGCTGAATCCAATTCCTTTCATTCGGGAGAGAGTATAAATGAAGATTTCAATTGGTTGGAACTTTTTTCAGAAAGTTGTGTTTCAATGCTAGAATATATTCCTCAAGCAAATATTATCCACTGGCAACATTGGTGAAGAGTATGTGCATCCAGAAGAAGAAGTTAATGAAGAAGATGCAGTTGCAACTTAAGAAACTATCCTAGAAGACACCCATATTGCCTTAGTACTGTCGCTCCTTCCAGTTCTACTCCTGCTGATGATATTCTTAAGGTAAGTATAGATTCAACTACTGTTAGTACTAACACTGACGATTGTGGAGTTGTTGAATCTTACAGGTATGAGTTACTACCACATAGTAATCGTGGAATACCACGAGAAAGATATACTCTCCATAACCTATTAAAAGGGTAAAATATGTTATTGCTAATTATATGTCAACTCATAGAGTGACAGATTCGTGTAAGATATACTCATTAGACTTCAAGAGGCTTTATCTGATCAAAGGTGGCTTGATGCTATGATTGAAGAAGTGAGAGCACTTGAAAAAAATGGGACATGAAAGTTAGTAATATTACCAAATGGGAAGAAAGCAGTTGCGTGTAGATGGTTTTACACTGTCAAGATCAAACCTAATGGTTCTCTTGACAGATATAAGGCGAGACTTGTTGTTAGAGGATTTACTCAAACATATGTGGCCCAGTCAGACGAGGAAACAAGTAATCACACCCATCCACATGTGTACGGTCTAAGAAAGTGTTAAGTTTTCAGCACGGATCCACGTTCGTCCGAGGATCATGTCATATCCTGGATCCTCCATGATTATGTAATATTTGGTTTCTGTCCAGGTTGAACCTATTTTCATCTTGATGATTATAGCATCTCTGAGTGTCCCTTTATGGTCCCTGATCGATATGGGAGCATGAGTAGCTTCTTTTCGAGTGATGCCTGTAGTCCTGAGAATCTTCAACTGGATAACGTTTACAACAGTACCGGTATCTATTAACGTTCTCCTAAATTCATTTTCTTTGAGATTGGCGGTGGTAATCAGTCCCCAGTCGTACATCTCTTTTTCTGTGGCTAGAGGCTCAGGGAGTATTTCCGGGATGAATAGACGTCTTCCTGGCATGATGTGATTCAGAGCTGTGAAAATATCTTTCCATTGCACCTTTGACAGATAGAGAAATTCACATATGTGTTCCACCAAAGATTGAACTGCTTCATTGACATGCTGTTCATAGAGAGTAAATGTCCTGATCGGGAAAGGGTCCTTGTGCACTCCTTCAGTCCCCAGATGGAGCTCTCCTGACTCGACTTTTCTTTGAAGATACGTTTCAAAACCTTGCAATCACTTGTTGGATGATTGACGAACCTATGAAAGCGACAATACCAAGGATCCTCCATTTCATCTTCAGTCGGCTTTTTCCTGATGTATGGCAATTTGATTGCACCATCCTAGATCCGAGAATTCTAGCAACTCGATCACTTCTTCAATGTGAAGAGGCGGTTTGAGTTTGTCCGATTATTTCCCATTTGTTTGGCGTTGCGTCGGGCGTTTGTTCTTTCCCTAGTTTTCTTAACTAATCTAATTGCTCAACAAGTAATCAGATTAAACAAGAAATTTTTATTTAAAAAATATAAAAAATAAAATATTTATTCAGATGAGAGGTAACTTAGTCATTTCATGAAATTAAGACACCCTTTAACTTTATGTCACGAATGGCTTAATAACTTCAAGGTCTTCTAAAAAACGGCTGGTCCCAAAAAAAGGGTTATTCGTAATACATAATTTTTTTATGACCGGTTTATCCACGTAAATAATGAACGGTTTCCTAGGGACCCCTCTGTTTTTTGAGAGGGACATTGGGGATTTTTGGGCTTGGTCATTATGAAATAAAATTCCAAACCCCTTACCAATAGATTTTTGTTAATGACGAAAATGCACTTTTTCAATTAGTTATTAAGAATTAAATGAATTTAGTTAATTGATTGTTAGTGTTAGTGTTAGTGTTAGTGTTAGTGTTAGTGTTAGTGTTAGATTAAATTGGTATTGGAGTGTGAAGATAAAAGATCATACGAGATAAAAGAATGAGAACAAGAGTTTAGAAATTATTTTTTTCCAAAAACTAGGTTTAGAGATTCTTATATTTTAGAGGAATGCGGAAAGAAAGTATTCATTAATCTTCATAAAAATTCAGTAATGAGTGATTTGTGAAAACCATTTTTTTGTTTTTGAAGGTTAGAAAAACGGCAAGTAATTATAGGCTCGGGTTGGAAAACAGAAATATAGGTAGCCGAACATCCTCTATAATGGAGTTTTGAGTAGGTTTAGCTCGAAAAACATAAGTATATGTAGAGAACATTCTTTTTAGTGGTGTGTGGACTGGGTCCGTCTTAGGCTTAGTCTTATGGGCTAGATATCTAGCTGCTAGATTGGCCATCCACGTCAGCCTGGGCAACCTCCTAAGTCTTATGGGCTAGATATCTAGCTGCTAGATTGGCCATCCACGTCATCTGTGAGCGCCGACCATTCGGCGTTTTTCTGATCGCCGAACCATTCGGCGTTTAAATCTCAGCCATTGGATTTTTGGAATTTTTGTGACCGCCGAACCATTCGGCGTTTTGAGCACTTTTTGAGCGCCGAACCATTCGGCGTTTCAATCTCGCTGATAGTTGGACTACGAGCAAATACTAGGAGAGAGAAGTAGCCAGATTGAGTGTTAACTTTTTTCCCACACTTTTTTCATGATTTGCAATACTTTTTGGCCAATCTAGCAGTCCAATCTAGCCCATAGGGGTTAGCCTTAGAGAACCAAAGAATAACTATCCTGATTTCCATTTTGTATTTAACATAGTTATGTTCGGCAATGTAGAATCCACCACGTTCTTAGCCGAACCTAAGATAAAACTAAAACATACATTTACACAAGGTTTGGTTATGATTGTTTTCTCTTTGGAATAGCAGAATGTACATTTACATAAGGTTCGGTTAAAAAAAAATTCTCTCGAAATATATAGCTGAACATTTACATAAGGCTCAACTAGGAAACTATAAGGTTCGGCTAGGAGTTTTTTTCTTTCTTTTCATCATAGTTGAATTGTTCTTCATACCCATTAGGTTCGGCTAGTTCGACTAGGGTTTTCTGCAAAAATTATTACACAATTTATCAATCGCAAACATATACAGAAGACATGGTTAATCGGAAAGTATATTCTAACGTATGAATTTCTAATATTTGGATTTGAAACGATTATGAAAACTAAAAAGGGAAGAAGCAGAGAAAAAAAGAATTTGGTTAGAAGAAAAAGAAAATCCCGCCCATGTTTTAGACTTTTAATTGATTTTTTAGTTTATAGATAAATTTGTTATAAGTTTAGTTTTGAGTTAGATTAAGCTAAGTAAACTAATGGATAACTTGGTCACTACCTCAAATTAAGACACCCCTTATCACCCAATTATAGAAGGAAGAATCATTATAGGGTCCCCTCAAAACTGGGCGATCCCTAACAAATCGTTCGGGCCATTGACAAGTACAGCCTGGTAATGTTTTATAGTGCAGCCCACTCACTTTTGAAGGTGCGCAACACGTCATGCATAACTTTGCACGACCCTATTGAAAGGAAATTGAAACCAAACCTTGTTGGAACATGCCCTTAGATAGACCAACATCATTTATTTGCTTATTTTTATTTATTTATTTTGATTCAAAAAGAGAATTTATTTATAGAGAATGGATTGCTACAATATATGTGCTCTAGAGTTAGTCGTTCTTGGCAAATCGAGACGAGGAATGGGCAGCACATTCTTCACATCAGCATAATAATATAGAAAGTGTCAACGCGTCTCTCCACCTAAATTTTGATTCTCCTGTATTTTTCTTATTTAAAAATCTTCTATTTAAATCCACAACTGAAGAATAAAAAGAGAAATTATAAAGTTTTGCAGTTGCCGGAGAGCCTGCATTGTTTGAATATTTCAAGTGCTCTGCATATTAGGTTTCTGAAAACGAAGGCTTGAAGAAGTCAGCTACTTGGACTATAGCAGCTAGCTTCTTATGATCATGAATGAAGAAGATTCGATGACTTAGTCTATTTCACGAAAAGTTGACATCTCATACAAATTTTCTGAAAAACTCGCTTAAAATTCCGCGTAATGTCATGAAGAAGATTTGATATTCCAAGTAGAAATTCACCAAGAAAGAAAATCCGGTGAGTTAGCTAGGAAGTGTTCCATCGATGATGAATCTATCTAGCTAGCTATACTCTGTTTTTGATAAATTTGCTGGATTTTGCAGGTTTTGCGTCGATTTTCAGTCGTAGGATTTTCAAGAATCGCAAATATGAATGGTAACGGTAGACCGCCTATCCCACAACAACCAAGTGTAACATTTGGTAGAAGAACATTATCAGGAAGGTATGTTAATTACTCAAGAGATGATTTAGATAGCGAGATCGGAAACAGCGAGCTCGGAAACCCAGACTATTTAAATTATGCAGTTCATATAGACGGAGACGGTACTGCACGGAGGCAAGTTTCCATGCAGTCAGGTGGAGGAGAAGAAGAAGAAAGTGGTAAAATTGGACGGGAGATGTCTGTGTTGATGAGAAGTCAAACTGGCGATAATTTCGACCATAATCAATGGTTGTTTGAAACAAAAGGAACATATGGGTATGGAAATGCAACATGGCCGAAAGATGAAGATGATGATGATGAGGATGGTGGTGGTGGTGGTGGTGGTGCTCATCATGACCCTAAGGATCTTGCTGTCAAACCATGGAAGCCACTTACAAGGAAATTGAATATCCCAGCTTCTGTTCTCAGTCCATATAGGTACATATAATATATTTTTCATTTTCATGCATAATTTTTCCAAATACTTGTTTCTAATTTGTGAATTATGTTAATTCGAAGTTTTAACCCATAATATTGGATAAAGAACGACTAAAAAAATAATTATCTGCTTAAAAATGCGGATTCCAAAGAGCTCACTTTTTGTGGGACAGAATGGAAATAGCGGATAGCATTTTTTTTTAAATAATCCTGTTTCTTTTAGTTTGTTCTGTTGTTATATATGCCTCTTGATTTGTAATGTGTCATTTCTATAACTAACCCTTTATGCAATAAACTTCTGGATAGGCTGCTAATTGTTGTGCGAGTAGTTGTTCTGGCGCTGTTTCTGCAGTGGAGAATTCAAAACCCAAATACTGAAGCCATTTGGTTATGGGGAATGTCCATTGTGTGTGAGCTGTGGTTTGCATTCTCTTGGCTACTTGACCAGCTTCCTAAGCTCTGCCCGATCAACCGTTCCACGGATCTTGCTGTTCTGAAAGAAAAGTTTGAAACACCTACAACCAGCAATCCAACCGGAAAATCTGACTTGCCCGGGATTGATATTTTTGTTTCTACTGCGGATCCAGAGAAGGAGCCTCCTCTTGTCACTGCAAACACTATTCTCTCCATCCTTGCTACTGATTACCCAGTTGAAAAGCTTGCTTGTTACGTTTCTGACGATGGAGGCGCCTTACTGACCTTTGAGTCCATGGCAGAAGCTGCAAGTTTTGCCAGCATGTGGGTTCCGTTCTGCCGTAAGCATAACATAGAGCCCAGAAACCCCGAATCGTATTTTAGTTTGAAGAAAGATCCTTTCAAGAATAAGAAGCGCCAAGATTTTGTTAAGGACCGAAGACTGATGAAGCGTGAGTATGACGAGTTTAAGGTTAGGACCAATGCGCTACCTGAATCTATTCGTCGCCGCTCTGATGCATATCATGCTAGGGAGGAGATCAAGGCTATAAAGCTCCAGAGACAGAACAGAAATGATGAGGAGATTATTGAAAGTGTCAAGATTCCAAAAGCCACTTGGATGGCAGATGGAACCCATTGGGCTGGCACTTGGATGGTTCCTGGATCTAACCACTCTAAGGGTGATCATGCCGGAATTATTCAGGTAAAATTTCGTGCCGACAAGTTTCGAACTCAGGTCATTGGTATCGTCACCTGATGATTTTACCACCATACATCGGGATTTTCTGACAAAAACCATCTAACTGCAGGTTATGTTGAAGCCTCCCAGTGATGAACCACTACGTGGAAGTGTAGATGATTCTAACATCCTCGATTGTACTGATGTCGACATCCGCCTTCCTACACTGGTCTATGTTTCCCGTGAGAAGCGCCCTGGCTACGACCACAACAAGAAAGCCGGTGCCATGAATGCCCTTGTGAGAGCCTCTGCCGTCATGTCCAATGGTCCCTTCATCCTCAACCTTGATTGTGATCATTACATTTATAACTCGCAAGCAATGAGGGAAGGCATGTGCTTCATGATGGACCGTGGAGGTGAACGCATATGTTACGTTCAGTTCCCACAGAGGTTCGAAGGTATCGACCCGAACGATCGATATGCCAACCACAATACTGTCTTCTTTGATGTGAATATGCGAGCACTTGATGGTCTCCAGGGCCCTGTTTATGTCGGCACTGGTTGCCTATTTCGCAGAATTGCACTTTACGGGTTCGACCCTCCCCGGTCAAAGGAACGTGTTAATGGTTGCATGAGCTGGTGCTTTCCTCGTAAAAAGAAGACTTCCAAGCACTCTGAAGAGCAGCGAGCTCTTAGGATGGGCGACGATGATGAAAATGATGAGATGAGCAGCCAATTGCTTCCAAAGGTGTTTGGCAATTCGACTTTCCTTCTTGACTCGATCCCAGTTGCAGAATATCAAGGCCGGCCACTTGCGGATCACCCATCCGTGGAACATGGTCGGCCTTCTGGTGCACTCACTCTTCCTAGAGAACCTCTGGATGCATCCACAGTTGCAGAAGCAATCAGTGTCGTCTCTTGCTGGTACGAAGACAAAACCGAGTGGGGTGATCGTGTTGGATGGATTTACGGATCTGTTACAGAAGATGTGGTGACTGGGTACCGGATGCACAACCGAGGATGGAAATCAATTTATTGTGTGACGAAACGTGATGCTTTCCGTGGAACAGCGCCTATCAACCTTACAGACAGGCTTCATCAGGTCCTCCGATGGGCGACTGGTTCAGTTGAAATCTTCTTCTCTCGTAACAACGCATTCCTTGCGAGCTCGAAAATGAAGTTCTTGCAGAGGATTGCGTATCTGAATGTAGGAATTTACCCGTTCACTTCCTTCTTTCTCATAGTCTACTGCTTCTTGCCAGCTTTATCACTTTTCTCCGGTCAATTCATTGTTCAGTCACTTAGCGTTGTTTTCCTGTCATACCTTCTCATTATCACCATTACACTTTGCCTGCTCGCCATTCTGGAGATCAAGTGGTCAGGGATTGAACTTGAAGAGTGGTGGAGAAATGAACAGTTCTGGCTGATTGGTGGAACAAGTGCACATCTTGCTGCAGTTATCCAAGGTTTACTTAAAGTGGTGGCTGGGATTGAGATTTCTTTCACCTTGACATCAAAATCTGGTGCAGATGATATAGATGATGAGTTTGCTGATCTTTACGTCGTAAAATGGACGTCTCTTATGATACCACCTATAGTCATCATGATGACTAACTTGATAGCAATCGCAGTAGGATTCAGCAGGACTATTTACGCGGCTGTACCACAATGGAGTCGCCTTATTGGTGGTGTGTTTTTCAGTTTCTGGGTCCTAGCACATCTTTACCCTTTCGCTAAAGGTTTAATGGGAAGAAGAGGAAGGACACCCACTATCGTCTTTGTCTGGTCAGGTCTCGTTGCTATTACCATCTCTCTTCTTTGGGTTGCTATTAAGCCACCAGAAGGCGCGACTGAGATCGGAGGAGGATCGTTCAAATTTCCTTGATCATCCATTCATTTTTTTTCATCAACAACATCAATTCATTCAAGCGTTTCATTCAGGCCAAGAATTTAGTTATGCGTAAATTACAAACTTTGGCACATACAAGATACAGATCACACCCTGATCACAGATGCACATACCGGCCTGTTTTTTATTTTTCATCATCATACACACGGTAAAGACCGTTGTTCCCTTTCCAGTTGTTAGCAAGTTTTGTTTTGGATACCCACCTGTAATGAAATTCTGATTTTTTTTAAAATTTTCATTTTCATTTAGTAGGTAGTCACTGGCCTTGCAGAAAAAGAAAAACAAAACATTTAACTGTTAAGATCATATCTATATCTCATGTATGAATCAAGAAGCCGGTCACCTGACTAGTTCCGAATTACCTTGAACCATTTACCTAAAGATGTCTGGTATGGATGTAAAAATGTAAAACTTACCAGGTTTCGGACAGTTATGGATGTCTCAGCAGCTAGCACCAGCTAAATCAAGAGCGATATCTATCCCAGAACTCCCAGATCCAAGAGCCAAAGCATGCTTGTTGGCATACTTAGCTGCAGATTTATATTTGGTTGACAATATAGGAAAAAAAGAAGGGCATCTGTAAATGCTGACATTCAAAAGTTTCTTTAAGAGATTTAATTACCAGGAAAATTAACAGAAGTGATATTTATTTACAGCCAGTGCAAAGTTGGTCAGTAATTCAAAAGACAAGACAGAGCTGTGTCAAGAAAAGATTTTGAATTGAACATGAACATATCCAAAATAAAACATAAGAGTGGATAAATATACAAAGACCCTTTGCAGAAGGAGACACGGTCAAGAAGAACTACCCATGTTCTGAATATCTATATATGTATGTAAACCTGCACATAATGTAAACTTTAACTTAATTTGTTCATCTGACATTCAACCATGTAGGTGAACTCAAATTCCTTACAGAAGGAGCAGATCACCATTTTCATTGCAGTCTACTTCACCATTTTCATTGCAGCTGTTGATTTCTTTTTTTTTTCAACACCCAACGCTGCTGTTCTTGGTAAACCCGTAAACCTTTATAAGCATCTTCATAGAGAATCATTTTAAGCTCATCCTCAAAGTCATCTGGTTTGATGGTCTCAGTCTTGGGTTTAGCTGATAGCCGAGACTTCTTTGCAAGCTCTTTTGCCAGACGAATCGCAGCTTTATTTAAGCTTGAGCTAACAGCACTAACAGCAAAAATACGAGATTTGCGCTTTATCTTAGAGCGCTTATCTATAATCCTCTTGAGGAGGGGAAACATAACCTCAAAACCCTTGTCAGTGACAGGGATAACAAATCTCAAACACGGCCTGCAAGCACCGCATCGGTAAGGAGTTCGACCATCAGCTCGCTGAAAAATCTGGCGAAGGTAACCATCAATTGAGGAGTTGCACTTCAGTTCAAGATCATGTATTCCATGTTTCGATGCAAGTGCAAGGCCAGCATCCACCCCATCCAACACATGATAATGATCAGAAACTCCTGCTGGTTGAACAGAAGCAGATGCAATTACTGGCTTTCCACAAGGATCACGCACAATAACACCATAACCTCCCATTCTGGTTTTCTTATTGTAAAAACCATATACGTTTAAATAGTGATACCCCTTCTGCTCCTTGCCATTTTTTAAAGACCAAGAACCTATCCAATCCTCCTTTTTGGGGATGTTGCTATACTCTTCATCTGGGATGACGCTATACTCACAATAGGATGATTCGCTTTCAGATAACAATTCAGGCTCGGGGTCAGCTTTATGGCAGCGATCACCTTCACAGCGGCGACCCTTGGCTTTATCCTCGGCCCCATTATCTTTATAACTCTCCTGCGAAAGTGGGATGAAGCTATTGTCCTCGTACTCCTCTGGGTGATAATCGTCAGTTCCAGCAGCGAAAGGGTAACGCAAATCATGACTTAAATCCTTGTTTCTTCCAATTAGTAGTTCAGGAACAACACTGTGATGCATAACCACCCATAAATCACAATAATTACCAACTATTGCCAAATTATACTAGTGTCTAAATCAAAAGAATCTGATCCAAAATACATAAATCCAACTCTAATGTGAGTTTCGTGGGATGATGATTGATGACTAAGGTGAAGTGGAGACAGACTAAGATGAATCAGCCTCCAGCACCATCAAATAATCTGACCCAAAAGGGATGCTTAAATATAAATCAAAATCTAACTCTAATGTGAAATTTGTGACATGATGAAGATAGAAGAGAGACTCAGTCAGATGAGTCAGATGCAGCATCACCAAAAGCAGTCATAGTAAAATTAAATGTATAATTGAACTCTAATGTGTGTCTTTTTCTGGGATGATGAAGACACACTCACTCAGATGAGTCAGACCCAAGCACCAACATTCAGCAGACTCATCATGTCCATGTTTTAGACAATTTAAAACAGAACCCATGTTTCAGAAATCAAAATTGAAGCCTAATTAGCTATGATTTTTACTGAACCTGGCTAGCATCAAACAAGACTAAACACATTAAGTCAATCACAAAATTAATTAAGCAGAAAATCAAAAAATGATGAATTTTTTACCTTGTTAATGACATGGCTACAGTTGAT
Organism: Papaver armeniacum; assembly: GCA_023531295.1. NCBI lineage: Eukaryota > Viridiplantae > Streptophyta > Magnoliopsida > Ranunculales > Papaveraceae > Papaver > Papaver armeniacum. Next base: position 1,055,477 of record JAJJWW010004044.1, read on the forward strand.
CAAAATCCAAGCCCTAAAAACTCTTTACTCCGCCCCTTCAAAACAAAAACCAAATATACATATTATAATTCGTTTGGATATCAAAATACGAATGAGATCGAACAACAAAACGGCTTAGACAAAACTTACAAGAGACGCCCCAAAACGGCGGGATCTATCTCCTCTTGCACAAAACAACAATGAGGGTTTGAGTATTTATATATAGGTCAGACCTAAATCCAACGGCTGATAATTACATTTATTTTTTGCCCTCTTATCCGTGGACCAGGCCCGCCCAATCAGTAAGGCTAACTTAATCCAACGGCTGATATTTGCGTTCGTAGATATTTTTCCCCTCTTATTCATGGTCAAGGCCCGTGGCCCGTGGCCCTCCCAATCAGTAGGGCATTCATTACAGTAAATGTTTTCCTTACTTATTCTTTCTTCCTCCCGCCTCTCTCTCAACATGAGTCTGATGTAACTAGAAAAAAGACAACATTTTTCAGTCGAAGATGAAGAAGATCATCATGTCACCTTCGACTGATTCTTATGTTTAGTTTATCAATTCTCAGGATCTCTTATTAGTTCAGTGGTTTTTGATAGCTAGTTTACAAAGACGTCTCTTTTCAACCGTCATCTAGGATCTGTTAAATTTACTAGCTAATACTCTGAAATGGAAACTCCTAGGTAATATATTTTCTTATGAAAGTTGTAGATCTAGTGTTATTATCGATTTGTATGTGTGGGTAACCATTATTTTTGTTTGTGTTGAAAAAAAAACAGTATTTTTCGTTGCTTGTTGCTTGCAATCTTCAATAATAGTTTGTTGTTGTTTAATGTATGCATGTTTGTGCTTTTTGATTTGCTTCATCTAGATGCTAGATTCTTAGTAAGGTTTTAGGCAAAAGTTTTCTTTTTGTTATCTAAATGTTGTATTGAAAGAGATTATCATGCTCTGTACGGATGAAAAATTGGCTTTTTTTTTTGTCTTAGTGTGAGAGTGCTGGTTTTGAATCTTGTGCTTATGGATGTGATGTGACTGTTTTGTCACCAAAAAATGTACTGGTGGTAATACTATTTTGAACGCAATCTCGGTTGCCAAGAGAGTGCAGCTTGTGTATGTGCAGTCTCAATGGAGCTTGTTTTAGATACATACAGTGAGCCTGGTGTGACTTTGCAGTTTTGGTCTTTGTTTCAAACTGCTCTTACTTGTCATCCATTTTTCAAGTCCATATTGTCCCTCGGTAATCCAAAAATTGTTTAACATTGCCTTTACTCATCATGCATCTCTACAAATGCTACATAGAGACCCTGCAACATGGTTTCAAAATTATTAGATTGTGTTTCTGGTGCTGGATATTTTGATTTAGTTCTTTGAGTGTGGTTCAGATTTCAAGTAATACTTCATGGGTACTCATTACTGCTCCTGTGTGATTCCTTAGAGTCTGCTTAGAGTGTGTGAGAGTGATAAATCAGTTGAGTATAGGAATTGTAACCGTGCGGAGTACACGTGAGAGAGCTGGTGAGCTTAAGTCAAGAGTTGTTGTGGAGTCATAAAGAGTCTGTAACTTAATTGTTCTTATATATCTTTTCTTATAAACATATATTGACATTCTATGAATGTTATCAGTTTGATGTGTTGGGAGTCTTGAATGGGATGAGTTTGTGGGGTTATAAGTTATAATATCTACTTGTGGACAAAATCTTGAACTTACTATGCTTCAGAAACTTTTTTGTTGAATTTACCAAGTTAACATGAGTAATCAGTAAGTTACCTTCTTTAACTCATTTGTGGATTTCATGTGCAGTGTTAGGGAATGGACGAAATGTGACCCAAGGAACTTGGATAAGCCAGTGAAGGATACTAGTTGTATTAGTGAGAAATACTATACCAAGGACAAGCTGTACACAGAGTTGCAAGATCCTGCAACTTATAAACCTGCTGAAGGATATGAGGTGATTGAAACTGAATGGGAACAGCCTGAGAGTCTAGACTGGACAAAATGTGACTCTGATGCTTCAGTTATTCCAGAAAAGATTGGCTTCACTTATAGTTGTGTGTTTAGAAATCAAGGAGGTCGGAAAATTGTGCGCATAGTAAAGGGTCGTGGAAAAAGAGTAAAAGTCACAATTTTGCATGCTGAAGTCTTTGGCGTTCACAGAGCAGTTGTGAATGCAGTTCAGCTCAAGATGGAAGGTAAGATACAGAAATTGCATTTGTCTTGTGATAATATGCATGTAGTGAACCTTGTAAAGAATGAAAAGGCAGTATTACCAGAGGATGGAGAACATGTTTATCTGCTTATACCTGAGATTCGTCGGCTGTTGATTGACCATTTTGGAATAATGAATGAGGGATGGAAAATGACACACAATAACCGCGAAGGGATGTTTTTGGCTGATTATCTTTCTTTCCTTGGGCGTGGTTTGGGTTTTGATTGTGAGGAATATGCCGACAGATGGATGGACTTTACTATTAGGTATTTCTGTCATAGGGATGTCAATGGACCAGCTTATATTAAAGAGACCAAGATACCTTTAGAGAGTCTTCCCGAGGCTGAGCGAAGAGAAAAGAAACTTAAGAAGCTTATGAAACGTGCAGATATGAGTCCTAACACCTTGGCAGCAAAATTTGAAAAACAAAGAAAAAAGCAATCCGATAAAAGAAAAAGACAACGGGCTAGAAAGCAAGCGTCCAAGGATACACCTTCAGAGAACCTTCTTGCAGATAAATCTATTGAACAGGGGGCGAGTCCTGAAACTCTTGAAGAAAAAGAGGTGAAGAGTAAAACACACCGACCCAACAGGAGACAGCGAGAAAGAAAGAGGAAGGAGTAAATTCAAAATCTTTTGTGCTCGGAAATTGCTGGATTGCAGTCTTTCTTTCTTTCCCTCCTTTCCTACTGATAACTTGGGGCTCTTTGTTATGTTCTCTTGGTTATTTGTTGTACAAATGGTCTCAAGCTCTTTAAACACCATCAGTTGGAACTTGTTCTTTTGCTGTGCACATTTCTATACTTATAACAACATTGTGTTCAGTTAATCAAATTAAAATTTTCGTTAAACAGTATTGGATATTCAATTGCTTCAGCTTCAATTTTCCATGGCTTCACAGATTAGTAAATTTACAGCCAGTACAGAGTTGATCTGTAATTCAAATACGAAACAGGAATGTGATGTGTCAAAGAGAAGATCTTGATTTAACCATATATTGTACATCGATCATTAACACATTCAAAATAAAACATAAGAATGGATAAATATACAAAGATCCTTCGCAGAAGGAGACACAGTCAAGAATTACCAATGTTCTGTCACATATATATGTAGGACTGCACAAAAATTTTGTTCATCTGACATTCAACAATGAAGGTGAACACAAATGAAGCAATTACAGAAGGAGCAGATCAGTATACTTCACCATTTTCATTGCAGCTGTTGATTTCTTTTTTCTTGAACACCCAACGCTGCTGTGATTGGTAAAACCGTGTACCTTTATAAGCATCTACATAAAGAATCATTTTAAGCCCATCCTCAAATTCTTCTGGTGTGATAATCTCAGTCTTGGATTTACCTGATAGCCGAGACTTCTTTGCAAGCTGTCTTGCCAGAAGAATTGCAGCTTTATTTGAGCTTGAGCAAACAGTGTTAACAGAAAAAGTACGAGATTTGCAGATTATCTTAGAGCGCTTATCTATAATCCTCTTGAGCAGGGGAAACATAACGTCAAAACCCTTGTCCGAGACAGGGATAGCACGTCTCAAACACGTCTTGCAAGCGCCGCATCGGTTAGGAAAACGACCATCAGCTCGCTGAAAAATCTGGCGAATGTAACAATCAATTGAGGAGTTGCACATCAGTTCAAGATCATATATTCCATGTTCCAGTGCAAGTGCAAGGCCAGCATCCACCCCATCCAACACATGATAGTAATCAGAAACTCCTCTGGGTTGAAAAGAAGCAGATGCAATTACTGGCTTTCCACAAGGATCACGCACAATAACACCGTAACCTCCCATTCTGGTTTTCTTATTGTAAAAGCCATATATGTTTAGATAGTGATACCCCTTTTGCTCCTTGCCAGTTTTTAAAGACCAAGAACCTATCCAATCCTCCATTTTTGGGATGTTGCTATACTCTTCAACTGGGATGAGGCTATACTCACAATAGGATGACTCGCTTTCAGATAACAATTCAGGCTTGATATCAGCTTTACGGCAGCGATCACCTTCACAGCGGCGACCCCTGTCCTTATCCTCGGCCCCATTGTCTTGCAAAAGTGGGATGAAGCTATTGTCATGCCCACCAAAAGATGACTCACTGTCTTTAGGTTCCTCTGGGTGATAATCAGTTAGAGAGCCATGAGATAACTCTACTACAGCATCCTCTTCTCCTTCCTCACTTTGTTGTTGAGAATTGAGTAGCCACGTGCCGAAATTGCCAGTTCCAGCAGTGAAAGGGTCACACAAATCATGAACTGAATCCTTGTTTCTTCCAATTAGTAGTTCAGGAACAGCACTGTGATGCATAACCACCCATAAATCAAACTATAGCCAAATTGAACTAGTGTCTGAATTATAACAATCTGATCCAAAAGACATAAATGTAACTCTAATGTGAGTTTCGCGAGATGATGATGATGACTAAGATGCAGTGGAGACAGACTCAGATGAGTCAGACTCCAGCACCATCAAAACAATCTGGCCCAAAAGGCATGCTTAAATGTAAATCAAAATCCAACTCTAATGTGAAATTTGTGGGGATGATGAGGATAGATGAGAGACTCAATCAGATGAGTCAGATGCAGCATCACCAAAAGCAGTCATGCTTAAATTAAATGTGTAATTCAACTCTAATGTGTGTCTTTTTCCGGGATGATGAAGACACACTCACTCAGATGAGTCAGACCCAAGCACCAACATTCAGCAGACTCATGTTTTAGACAATTTAAAGCAGAACCATGTTTGAGAAATCAAAATTGAAGCCTAATTAGCTGTGATTTTTACTGAAGCTGGCTAGATCTGATGGTATCAAACAGGACTAGCTACACTAAATCAATGACAAAATTAATTAAGCAGAAAATCAAAAAGATGATGAATTTTACCTTGTTAACGACATTCCTACAGTTGATCAAAATCCAAGCCCTAAAAGCTCTCACTTCAAAACAAAAATTCTTTTGAATTCGAAATTTGGATGAATCCGTTTAAATAGGAGAGACCTAAATCCAATGGCTAAAATTTTACCCTGAAAGATTGTAGAATCAAGATATAAGTCATAAAGACTTACTTCTTTTACTTTTACTCCAACTCGGTAGTGAACCGGCTTGATTCTACACTGACTCGGTTGCGAACACGTGAAAAAATGTTATTAGGCTGGCTCTAACCATAGTCCAAGATTCAAGCTTCTGCTTGGATCCACGTCACCCAAAAAGCTCGCCTAGGCGTAATGGGGATCCAAGATCCCTACATGATACGCCTTTTGAACCTGCGTTGCACGCTTTTAGAAACTGCGTTTCATTGGGTAAATCAAAAGCGCAGTTTCTAATTGCGTATTGACCTTGTTGACTGGTCAATATGCAGATTGAAAATGCGTTTCCTGTAAACACCTAAATCATCCAGAACTCGCCCCTTCCTGCTACTGTTTTCTATCTTTTTCTCTCTTCTTCTTAAAAAAAAAACGGTAGAACATGATTTCCCATGGTTGATTAAAGCCGATTTTGTGTTTAAGGGGCTGTAATCTTGCAAGGGTTTGTTGTAGAAGACGAGGGGAAACTATTGGTGGTGTTTTTGAGCGATTTGATAAACATTTCCACACAAGGTAAGTAAAAAAAAAAAATTTGATTGATTTATTTGATTTTTTGTTTTTGATTTAAGTTTTAATGGTGTGATTTAGAAGCTATTGAATAAATCATGTTGAATAGGTTGATTGAGCAGTAGGATAGTTGTTGATTTAATTTCAAAAAATTAAAATGTGAACTTAGGGTTTATGCTATTTGGGGTTAATTTAGGTGAAACATAAATCCATGATTGATTCATAAATTGATTGATTGATTTAATTGTGTTTATGCTTGGTAGAATGTATTTGAAATTTGTAATTTGATAAGCATGTTAACAATTTTGTTTTGAGCCTTGGCCATAGAGTTTGAGGATTAAGTCATGTAGTGTTTTTAGTTGATGTTGAGATGATTATATGGGTGAAATTGATGTTGTTAATATGATTTTGTTGGAGGTTTTCAATTGAGCATTTTACAATGAGTTTAAGGATTAAGTCATGTATTCTTTTGAGTTGATGTTTAGAAGATTGAAGGGGTGGAATTGATGTTGTTAGTATCATTTTGACGAAGATTTTCATATGAGCAATGTGCATACCTCAATGTGATGTGAATGTGAACGTGTGAATTCATATGTTGATTGTGCATAGATTAATATAGGCGTTTGATTTTTGTTATTCGCATGTTGATTGTGCTTCCCTTGCTCTTTGCATTTAAAGATAATGGAGGATGTTGATTGGTCTAGGTATGAGAAGTTATCCCAACTATCTCCAGGTGTCGGAGAGTTACAACATAAGGCCGACAACTTAGTAGATAAGCGAGACGGAACATTTAGGAGCAGTTGGACCAACTTAAATAAATTACAAGATAGTGGTGAGAAACAACCCCCCTGCAATTTTAATTCTTCAATGTTGTGGTTTAGAGTCCATATTCCAATTTAATTTGAAGTATGGGGATAAGGGATTAACCGAAGCTTTATGTGAGAGGTGGTGGAAGAAGACTAGAACTTTTCACTTCAAAGAGTTTGAAATAGGTTTGACCCCTCTAGATTTCTATCGGTTGACTGGTATTCCAATTGGAGGAGGTAAGCCAATCCCAGAATTACCAAAGGAAAAAATGACGGCGCAAGAAGTAGAAGCTATGGATGTTAGGTATTTCCGGGGTGTGTTAGATGTTATGGCACATAGAAGACTACAGAATGTGAAAACTGGAGATTATGATTCCAATGCATGCACGATGCGAGTTTCTCACTTGGCTCATTTCATTTTAAGTAGGGAAAATGTTGACAATCATGCGGCATTTAGAAGAATTGACTAGAATGTTCTTGCTTTGGTGTATTGGTTCTTTTTGTTTTGCGACTGTAGTGTTAGAGTAGATAAACGATGGTGCATAGTGTTGGGTAATTTGGATGTTGTTGGGTCTTATGATTGGGGTACTCCAACTTTGGGCATTTTGTATAAACACCTGGATGACTGGAGTTCGTGCAAACAGAAGGATATGGGTGGCATGTCGATGATCTTAGAGTTCTGGTATTATTTTTATTTCCGTAATTGTCAACCTGTTTTGAAGGAAAAATTATGAGATCATCAACTGGATCCACACCCGGCTATTAGTATATTTAATGCGTTGAACCTTAGGAACAAGGGACAAAAAGATTTTCATAAACACTCTGTGTCAGATGCACGCTCTCAGATAGATATTAGGATGGGTGATGCGGTTATTTGGGACCCCTGGTTCGGGGACAGTGAACACCAACACACTGATGCATTCCAAACCGCACTTGAGATGTCTAAGAGGAGATGTGTATTTAAGGACAAGGACGGTGCAAGAGCAGATTTATCTGGCCGAGAGGTGTATGAGGCAGGTGTTTGGTGCGATAGTTATCCCATGCAACCCACCTAGATTGGAGGAAGTATTAGATGGTATGGAGGTTGAGGTTAGTGATCACTTCCTTCCTGTCCCTGATGAAGTGTATTCCAAATTTTGGAAAACTCATAGCGTGGGAGATCTTAGGACAGAAACAACTCACATAGAAACACATGATGATATCGGAGTTGGTCACGCCGGTATACCCCGTAGTTTGATGCCCCAACGCCCACCCCCTACCATGTCATCCCAGACATACAGATACGACCAAGCAGGACAGTCCATGATGCAACTCCCAAACCTACAATGGGACATGCCCTTCTACAAAGATTCGTTTGAAGAGCTAGTTCCAGTCCCCATGGATGGAGAGAACCCATACAATTTTTATGAAATCAACGTCTCGCAGGTTAGTCATTTTATATCTCATTTTCATTTTCATTTGGAGTTTCTTCATGTTAAACATAATTGTTTCAAAAACTTTTATTTTGTTTTTTAGGAAGAGTTACGCAAGTTTGCGGGGAGGCATAACGGCGTGATTGAGTAGCGAGACGGTTGGTATATGATGAGACTCGTCGTCGAGCGGTGTATAACACCCCCACAACCCATCGTAGTTCCGGAACATCTGAAGGCCTATTCAATGCAAGTCAGGAAGAACAAACATTTCCCACCACATATTGCGATGGAGTATCCTTGCCGGAAACCCAACACCGTCGCAAGCGTCCGGCTGCAGACCCTTCCGCATCGAATGCTTATTATGTCCCTCAGCTTTTTGATAGTAACCTCCCTGTAGAGCATAACCTGTTATTGGAGCATGCCTCCCCGGTGATTAGTGACTTACCAACCTCTAGTGATTTTTTAGGGCTTAGCTTGGGTGGTAGTTGGCATGGTAGTGTGCAGGGTAGTGGTCCGAGAGGTGATGATGGAGCTGATATGGATGTTGTGCCAGATAGTCAGTTTTTTGGGTGACTCCAGTAAAACTGGTTAAAATTGTGTTGATTAGCTAGGGCGTAGTAGATGTTTTCTATTTAGTTTTTCCTCATGTATGTTGGACCTCGTATTATCCCTTTTTTATGTTCTTCATATCACATGTTTAAGTTCGTTATGTTTTATTTTATTATTTCCGTTTACAAAACAATACACCGTTTTAAATCCATTGCGATGATGATTTAATTTGATATTTAGTTGAAAAATGGAGTCGGCTATCGTTAGATATATGCGACGACGGAGAGAGGCGACATACCCCAAACGGTACCACGATGATAGCGATGGATATTTCGTCATCATGTATCAGCAAATTTTGCAGGAGGCGCATGACTTGCACCAACCCGAACCGGTCCAGGTCTTGACTAGAAGAATCGTTAACAGATGTCGTGTGGAGGCAGATGCCAGGATAATGCAGGACTACTTTAACCCCGGTTGCAGATTCGGACCTCAGCGTTTTAAGGGACGTCACGGTTTGCCCCGAGAAGTTTTTCTTAGAATATTGCCTCAAATTTGCGCTAGAGATCCCGATTTTTCGCAGCGAAGATATGCGTGTAACATCCCGGGTCACTCTCCTCATATGAAAATGCTTGCCGTCATGAAGCACCTGGCAAAGGGGTTGGCGACGGATAGCTTAGACGATTACACCGGGATGGATTCTCCAACAATATACATGTATGCTAAGAAGTTTATGGATGCACTACTTTGGGAATTTAACGACCGTTACATGAGGCTGCCAACAACCGAAGATACTAAGAGGTTATTGGCTCAAAACGCAGCTCGTGGTTTTTCTGGAATGCTAGGAAGCCTCGATTGCACCCATTGGGAGTGGAGGTTATGTCCTACTGAAGAAGCAGGGCGACACGTGGGACACCATAAGAAACCAAACCTTGTTTTATAGGAAGTGGCATCGTACGATAGATGGTTCTGGCACTGTTTTTTTGGCAAGCCCCGGTCTAACAACGACTTGAATGTGTTGGCGCAGATCGTGATTATTTGATAGAGACAATGACGCGTTATCCCCTGATTTCAATTTCCGTATCATGGGCAACGAGTACAAACATGGATACTATTTGGTGGACGGCATCTACAACGAAATGCCTGGGGTGGTCCATAGCTATAAGAAACGTGATGTTATGTCGTCGATCCGAGAAGAAATTTAATGAATACCACCACGCAAATAGGAAGGACGTGGAGCGTGCTTTTGGTGGTCTAAAGTCCAAATGGGGTATAATAAGGAATCCTTGTCGTTACTGGTCTCATCGTGACATACACACTATTATGAGAGCGTGTTTAATTATGCATAACATGTGTGTGGAAATGAGTACCGTGATACGGAATGGGCAACTTTGGATGAACGAGAAGATACACCTCTGGTACAAGGTAACGTGGCAGAAGCCCGCGCGTATTATCTGAGCCATTCCCGCTGGAGATTCTTGCAAACCGATATCCAATGCACATTTGGCAGCGTCACCTCATAGGATTGCGAGACGGTGAATTGGGCCCCGGTGAGGAGGATGATGGCATCCTCACTTCCGATGCAGGTACTACCGATGTGGATGAAAACGCTGATGTTTACCCATTGGGTGATGATAACTTTTATGAGAACGGAGAGTATGATGCACAGGCTTTTACTTTCGTAAGTGAGGATGCCGCAATTGTTTCCTTTTATAAGACTACTACTTCCCTTGTTTCTTAAGACTTGTTGTGTTTTTATAATTTTAATTATTAATTATGACATTTTAAGATTTATTTTTCGTAAGAAAATTCGCTTTCATATTTCTCCTAGTAATATTCATTTTAGATTACGTCGTATTTATCCGATAAATCTTTGGGTATCATTCGCCTAATCCTCTTTCAGGTGATGATTGAGCCTATGTACGGCTAGTAATCGACATACACTTAAACATCAAACGACCTAAACTTTTTGGAAAGAGCATTTTCACTATTTACAAATGACCCATTTTTGTCGCACTTATAAATGTCCTTTGTTGTTCACAAGATTACCTTTTCCATCAGACTACCACTATAAAACCGTCGATAAGTTTCAATATCACTCCACCAAAGTATCTTTAACCTCGTTAAAAAAATATATAGTTTGAAAAACCAAAAATTATTCCCTCACTCGAAACCAAAACGCCATACCCGCTTCCGAGGATTTTTACGTATCATGATCCATATCCGCAACCTTACAATAACTTATCACTAGAGCGATATCTTCATGCATCGGAAAACGGGCATCGTGATTGATTATTGTGGTGGAAATAAAATATGTAACTTTGATAATTTGGGATTGAAAAACTTTATCTTTTGGTTGAGTTTACAGAGCATTACACCTTCGCAGATAATTGATTTGTTAGGCGTTTTTCACAAATTTATACTAAAATTCTCAGATGGGTTTAAATGTAATTTTGAAATTCTACAAAGGAATAAATTATAAATATTGGCAACTTCAGCATGAATGGTCATCATTTGTCGGGCATTATTTTGCATGTCATCTTCTGTAGCGTGATATATTTTTGTAATCTGAGTAATGGTTAAATAGAAAATGACCTTTGAAAGAGGAGGCGACTAAAGACATTTATGTAGACAAGATTACCGATTAGATGTGTAATAGTAGTCTCTGACATCTACAATTATCACCCGTCACATTGTGTTTTCAGAACACGCCCAATTGAGTTGTCCACCACTTGTATGTCAGACAAAAGAGTAAAGATAAGCATTGAATTATGCAGTTTTCCCCTTTGATTTATTATCATACACGTGGACTGGAATAATGGGGTTTGGGATCTGGTGGTTGGGGAGTTTACCGACTTAAGTGGAAATATTCACGAATGGGAGTTTACCAACACGTTTGTCCCTAACTTAGAAGGAGGTCCTAAAATACACAAATGTAAACAAACCCAAATAAACGTTAACATACATATACAACATAAAAAGTACACAATACATAAAACATAAACATTACATCATACCGGGCGTCATTGACCAGAATTAAACACATGATTAAACATTACATCATAAACACATAACATAACACTAGATATTAAAGAGCAACAGAAAATATAATTACTCGGCCCATTCCACCAACTTACACCCAGGACATTTCCAGAACTGTTTACCATAGGTGTTCTTATCTTTAAAACGATGTAGTTTCATAAAAAACCTACATCCGGGGACCGGGCATGACGCCCCCTTTTCATGTTCAACCTTAATCATACCTTTCTCTTTGAAGTTTTTGCAGAGTTCGTTAATGTTTTATCATCTTTGGACTTGATTGCATCTTCTAACCACTGAGCTTTTTCACGACAATTATCGAACTGGCAACGAAGGTACCTACTTTTTCCAGGTTCCGCTTCTAATAACAATTTGATTCCCGGACAACCTCTCTGCGGGCACTTGGAATACATCCAAGGGCATTGCATGGCTGAATGGTCATCAAGGAAACAGAGCGGACAAATTTGGTTTGCTTCTATACACACAATTTGTTTTCCCTTGCGATTAGAATTCATTTTTATTGGCTAAATTGAAGTAGCGTTTTATGTTTGATGGTATGTTTCTTTGAGTGGTTGATTGAGTGTATTTATAGGAAAAAATTATTATTATTTATAAATGAAATCCCCCTTAAAAAATCTTGGCGTTATAGTGTGTTGATAAGGATAACGAGATTTCTATCAGAAGTTGTTGTGAAAAATGTGTGTAGATGACTTAGTGGTAATCGCCTAAGTTGAGTCGTACGAGTGTTTTTATCTACGTAACTGGGCTATGTTCAACCAGAGCTCAATTTGAGAAAGTATACGAAAAATACTCGGCGTTTAACATTACAGTGTAAACCGGGTGTAGGAAAAAAATGTCAAGCAAATATAAAACAGCCACGCAGTTTGTAACCGCGTTTAAAGAATACGCAGATTTAATATGCGTGCAACGTAGGTTCAAACTGCGTGCAGAAGAATATTCTGTGGATTTTTCTTTGATACGCGGTTAGGAACTACGTGTTATGCTTTTTCCATACGCAGTTTCAAACTGCGTACCTTGGGTACTTCCAACTTGGATCCAAGCTAAACGCAGCACTCATTCTGGATCACAGCAACTGTTTACCAATTAACGACACTTCAAGAGTATCTAATCTTGGATCCTGGATCCCATTGTAGCCAGTCTTAGGCTGGGTCTAATGGCACCCAGGATACAAGATTATTCCTGTAGAAGTGTCGTTGTTTGGGTAACTGTTAGGTTGATTCCTAGCGAGTGCTTCGTTTTGCTTGGATCCAAGATGGAAGTAACCCCAGCACGCGCTTTGAAACTACGTATCAAAAAAGCATCATACGCTGTTTCTAAATGCGTATTGTCACTACTTTATAGAAACTCAATTATCGATACCATATAGACCGTTGGATTCATAATCTTATTGGAGATCTAATGGTTGATAAATGATGCGCCGTTTCTAATCGCGTCTTTGTGATTTCAAACCGCGTATGGACGTAGAATCTTGGATCCTCACTGCAGCTGGGCGTTAGTTTTTGGTGACGTGGATTCAACAAGAAAGTTGAATCTTGCACCACGATTAGACTCAGCCTTAGAGGGGCGTGCTAAAAGGCCTCCGATCCGACTACACCACGAGCAGCAACAATACCGATGAAGAAAAGATGGCTAATACAGTACCATTGCCTTTGTATGTGCCTGTGATGTAGTGGACATGATATCAAATTGGATATTTTGTTTTCCTTTAATTGTAGGAAAAATAATCACTGTCATTTAACCAAGTTAAGCACTTGTAAATGTGAAAGAAAAGAAAAACCAAACAAATGACATTGCAGTTTGTACTGGTTTCACTATTCAACAACTTGTGGTGTGAATCTTTGTATCACCATAGCCTAGTTAGTAAGTTCGCGAATCATTCGCGAATTTTTCCGTATCACGAATTTTACCGTCTTATTCGCGTACGTTTGCAATCCCGAACCCAAGATGCGTATTATATGGCATTCCCGGATTGTTCGCGAATCGTTCACGAACTTTACGTATCCCGAAAATACGTCCTCTTAATTCGCCAGAAATTCTCTAGCTTTTACGTTTTTAAAGGTCCCACTTTTTGGGCTGCGCCTCCCGAGCATACATGACCTAATATTAGACATTGTTGTAACTTTTATGAAACAAAAATGATGAAGAGATTTGAAGGTGCATCTAAACCA
>JAJJWW010004044.1:1074258-1269784 GCA_023531295.1 Papaver armeniacum
AAGAAAAGGAATTTTTCCATTTTTCGAGCTCTCAACGGGGTGTGGAAACACATAAGAACTCTTGAATGGAAATTGAAAAGAGATGTAGCTCCAGTTCCTTCGGAAACGATAAGATCTTTGGCGCAAGAACGCAAGAAGAAGGGGTTGATCCCTATTCCCTATCATCTTGGCTTGGTTCTGCTTCCTCTCTTTTTTTCACAATACCGAGTCGGGCTCTTCTCCTACCCGTTATGGCTCGAATCCGTAGTCAATCCTATTTCCGATAGGAGCAGTTGACAATTGAATCCAATTTTCCCATTATTTTCGTATCCGTAATTGTGCGAAAAGAAGGCCCGGTTCCAAGTTTTTCAGGAATAGTGGCGTTGAATTTCTCGACCCTTTGCCTTAGGATTAGTCGGTTCTATTTCTCGATGGGGGCAGGGAAAGGGATATAACTCAGGGAAAGGGACATTCAAAAGTTTCTTAAAGAGCTTTAATTACCAGGAAAATTAACAGAATCTGAGATTATTTACAATGAACTTGCCTTAAATTTATGGATTAGACTACCTAGTAGCTAATGTTAGATTTACAAAATTACTTAGCTTATGTTCAAGCATTGGAACCAGATTTCTCCACAGTTGCTTTTATAGACAAAAAAGAAAGTTCAGCAGCAACTTGCAAACCTGTGTTATATTAAGTTTTCACAAACACCATCTCACTGCTCGGTGATCGTTTCAAAAGAAGAAGCAAAATAGACATGGTGAGCAGAGAGATAGATGAGCTTGACCACCTTTAGACCCTAAAGCCGAATAGAAATCTGAGATCATCAACCGTAAGCCGAGCAGCGGATCCCCCAAATTTACCATCCCCAAAGACAGATGCAACCAATTCCCTCTTTTCTTCCTGCAAAAATGTTTGGATAAAAAATAAATTTTAAACAGTTTCTGTAGTTCATGCATGTCCAGGAGGAGATAACATTAAGTGAAAGATAAAATGGAACGCTGAGTAAAACATAAATCTTACCTGGAGTTTGAATATTCTATCCTCCACCGTTTCACTAACTGCTAATCTTGAAACAGTAACAGGACGTGTCTGGCCTAACCTATGAGCTCGATCAATGGCCTGATCTTCAGTAGTTGGATTCCACCAAGGATCCAAAAGAATAACATGACATGCAGCAACCAAGTTTAGGCCTAAGTTTCCTGCTTTTAGTGACATCAAAATGACATTCACCTGCAATAAAATCTCATTTAGGCAAGTTAACAAATATAGGTAGAATGTTGGAGAGTATAATGAATTTCAAAAGCACATAGAAAAATATGGAACACGTAAACAGCTGTATACTTGAGAACAATTTTCACACTATATGTACCTCAGGATTAGAAATAAAATCTTTCACAGCCTTGTCTCTTAAAGCCAGTGTCATTGTTCCATCAAATCTCTTGAATTTTATACCAGACTCGTCCAGTGAAATCTCCATTAAGTCCAGCATACATGTCCACTGTGAGAAAACAATAGTCTTCACAGGGGTTGCAACGCTACCATCTCCAGAAGAAAGTGAAGATTTGCTATTGGACTTTAGAATCTCAAGAGCAGCTTTGATCTTGGAAGACTTGTATGAACGCTGTAGAACTGCAGAGTTCTCGATAACTTTCGAAGGACTTGTTGCCTTATTAGTAGGCTCAGAAGGAAAAAATCTGCTTAAAGTTGCCTTAGAATATACAAGATCAGATCTAAGATGGACCTTGCAATCAAATTCAGGGCACAAATTTCTAGCTCCCACTAAATGTTCAGCTACACACTGATGACAGAAGACGTGGCCACACGTTGTAACAACAGCATCCTCAGGTGTGTCCTGGCAAAAAGGAATGACGAATCAGAGAAGATAAGGTCACATAATCCAATGTTCCTATGAAACATGCGCCATGGATGAGATTAGAAACATGACCAGAATAAAAGTATGGATATCCATCTTCCCATAAAATATACAACAAAATATTAAGGCAGAAAAGTTCCCTACAGTAGTTTTTCCAAGACACCCCTACTATGCAACTGGCAATACTGCCCTTCCCTTGAGCAGAAGATCATAAATGCAATTGCTTACAAGTATTCATAAGTATGAGGTTGAATTAAGCTCTTACCTTACATTTACCACATACTGCCGAAGAATCCTCCAACAAATTAAAGAATTTACACAGCGTATCCCTTGGGAGTTTCCTTGCCATCTCTAGAGAAGTCTTATCAACAGGTTTATGAGGTGGTTTATCAACAAGATAAGGGTGATCACAAGCCATGCGAAGATACAAAAGCAGCACCAGAATATTCGCGTAGTTTCGGTTAATTGTACCGGCTCTATCATATTCTTCGAACTGGGAGCTTGATCTTGCTTCTAGTTGTGAATAAAAGGACCGCTCCTCCGTAGACAACTCTACCTTCATCAAGGATATGGATTTGGTTGGTAAAGTAACAATTGGCTTCCCATCGATCAACGTGTCTGTTAAAGAACAGTATAAATCATAGAGTTACAATAAAACTCTTATCAACAGACATTTCACATCCACAATACCTCATAGTGTTTATACAGGTAAGTTTATGTATCTTCACAGACCAGCCTACAGTAAATAAGATGAGACATTAAACCAAATAAAGGTAGCTGAATTATGACAGGTTGGCATAGACTAGCATGAACTAAATTATAGTTAGAATCAGAAGTCACCTTTCGTACGGCGTAGTAGTATGGTCTTCAAAACTACTTGAAGCTTCTTGTAACATCCGGTTCTGGACACGGACTTAAGCGAAGAACTAAACTTTGAATAGTAAGAATATGGATGGTATTTCAGAAATCTGAAGTAGCTGTAGAGATCATCAAGTTTGTTTTGTAAAGGAGTTCCAGACAAACACCATCTACTGTTTGCTCGGAGACCACAGCAAGAGGTAGCTGACCGGGTTCTGTGGTTTTTTATGCACTGAGCTTCATCTAATATCACTCTGAGCCAGTACACCTTAGCTAGAGGATCACTTGTGCACCCTATCGAATAAATATCATTTTTTTTCTTACCATCTACTTCATCGTCAATTTCATCCTCCTGCTTTGGAAATGCATTAGCTACAACTGCATATGTCGTGAGAACCACATCATATTTTGCCAACTTAACATGATCCTTTGTCCTATTGCTTCCATGATAAACCAAAACAGAAAGTTTAGCACCATCTGCAACCTTGTCATCCAGTTCTTGGGCCCACTGGCAAAGGATACTAGTTGGACATACAATCAATGTACCTGCTTCTGGCCTCTTTATATAAAAACGGTCAGCATAATTAGGAAACATATGCTGGTCATTACTTTCTCCCATTTCATGATCACTTTTGTCACCTGTTTTTGATTGCGACTTGATATACCTTTGATATTGTATAAGAGCAATCATGGATACAGTCTTACCAAGCCCCTGTCATGAGCTTACAAATGTATGTCAGAAGTGAAATAGTACATTGTGCATTAAAAACTAGTTGAAGTATTAGTGTTGAACCTGATCATCTGCTAGAATTCCACCTAAACATGGCAGTTTTGTTGTCTCCCTATGAACCATCCATGCCAAGGCTATTTTCTGTGGGATAAGTTAAATTATATACAGCTCTGATAATTAAGACAAAAAGAAAAAACGTATTCATAGATTTTGAAGTGCTAGGAGAGATAAAAACAGCAGACCTGGTGTTTCAAGAGAGGAACAGTCAAAAGCCCATCGGGCAAATTAGCCTCTGCTTTTGGCTGAGAAAGATCCTGCGACAAACCAAGAAAAAAGCTCACCACATAACACTTTTGGAAACATATAAACATAATCTTTACAAGAAAGATTGCAACTTTTGTGATCCTTAACATGCTTAAACATTGCTAAAAAAAACTACTTTGAGATTTTAATTTTATCTCAAAAGTTATCTTGAGATAAAATACAACATAGCACGAAATGAACTGTATCATATGCTAATGTTATCTTGGTCCTCAAAAGTTTAACAATAACAAAGAAGTGTCAGGAAATACCTGTACTGCTGCTTGAAATACTACTCTCTCATCATGTTCCGTATGCTTTTCTTCAATTGCCGGATGATGTGCAGAATCATTAACACTTGCAGCGGGTGTACCAGCAAAATCCTTCTTTAGCGGGGAGGGAGATATGATCCTATTCACATATTTATCATAAAGAATCATAGCACCATCCCATTTTGTTTGTTTTTCTTTTGTTCCCGGATGATGTGCAGGAACATTAACACTTGCAGTGGGTGTACCAGCAAAATCCTTCTTTAGCGGGGAGGGAGATATGATCCTATTCACATATTTATCATAAAGAATCATAGCACCATCCCATTTTGTTTGTTTTTCTTCAGTTCCTGGATGATGTGCAGAATCATTAACACTTGCAGTTGGTGCACTAGCAAAATCCTTATTCGTCGAGGAGGGAGATATGATCCATTTTACATTTTCATCACGAAATAAAACACCATCACAACCTCTCTTACCTAACTGACTTTCCATATGAACTTTTTCATCGCTTACATTTGTCCTCAAAGGGTTATCACATCCACCATGAGTCACTGAACACTTTATACTTGTGTCAGAAGAACTAACAAGAGGCTCTTCAGTAACCAAAGTGGAATGTTGATGCCCATTCCCTTCGTGTTCATCCATAATAACATCCCCATCCACTCTCAAATGTAAACGATCCTTCACATTAACATTGCGATCACCTACATTTTCCCCAACAGAGGCATACCGATTCCCATGAATCTCAGGACTTTCCATACAAACTTTCTCATCGCTTACATTTGTCCCCACAGGGTTATCACATCCACCATGAGTCACTGCACGCTTTGAACTTGTGTCCCATGAATTAACAGGAGGCTCTTCAGTAACCAAAGTGGGATGTTGAATCCCATTCCCTTTGTGTTCATCCATAATAACATCCCCATCTACTCCCAAGCCTAAACCATCCTCCACATTAACATTGCAATCACCTACATTTACCCCAACAGATGTATCCCGATTCCCATGAATCTCAGCACTCCCATAGCCAACACTATTCTGTGCAGGAAACCTCACCGCATTACTCAACGTAGACGGCACACTAACAGGTGCAAAAAGTCTACGTCGAGTCCTTTTGGAAGGAATCTTGCTAAAATCTTTACTAGAAACCTCGACGCAATTCAAATCAACATTCTCATCAACTCTATTTTCATCAACTACGGCAGGAATTCTAGTAGCTGGTACTGGTACACTAACAGGTGCAAAAACCCTACGTCTAGTCCTTTTCGAGGGAAGCTTACTGAAATCTTTACCAGACACCTCAATACAACTAGAATCAAAATTCTCATCCATATTTTTATTTACTAACACACGAATCGGATCATTCAACATGTCAAAACTCGATATATCATTCAATTTTGTACTAGAAGGTGCAAAAACTCTACCTCGAGTTCTTTTAGATGGAAGATTTCTGAAATCCTTGTCTGAAACCTCAATGCAACCAGAATCAATGTTCATCGGTTGACGCCTTTGATCAGCCACCTTAGACGCCTCACCTGAATAGACCTGCGGCTTGTTCACGCGGCGGTGAAGATCTATAACGTCGGACGATCTTTGAAGCCACGGAAGTTTTTGAGATGATGGATCAAGACCTACTGCATATGAAATTGGTGTAGGACATAATAGAACAGGAGATGAAGAAGATTTGGGTGGTGAAAAGGGTTTGATTTCAGGTTCAGTTTCACTATCTGATGAAGATAGTATATAATGAACTACTTTTGCCATGTTGATTTTGACCTAATTCTTGTTTAAACATTCAATCTGGAGATGGTTTTGAAGTTTTGTTGAAATCGGATGAGTTTTGAAGATGAATCTTGAGTGGAGAGTTTGTGATTTTGTTGGAGCCCTAATTTTGGGAAACCCCTCTGAAAAAGAGTACAGTTGGTTTTTTCTTGGGGTTATAGAAAAGAAATATAAGAGGGAAAGTTTCGCGGGATCGGTTTCAAAAGAGGAGTTTACGCGCGCGGCCAATGAATTCTTTTGGCGCATGTTAGTAAGGTTTGGAACGGGAATTAGAGTTGAATCGGATGAACGGGGTTGTGCTTATTTTTATTTTATTTTTGAAGGAAAGAGAGACTTTGATGAGCCCCAAGAATTTATTTATTTGACTACCTTAAATTGAGGTATAAGGATTACATAGAAGAGGTGTTACATAAATCAATAGTTTAAAAAAAAAAAACGTTGCCTTTGTCTTATGATAAGTCAAAGGACGGATGAGATTGGCCGTTTGAGGCAAAGGATGGATGAGATTAGCTGGTGGTTTATCATAGGCTAAAGGACGGATGAAATTAGCTTGAGATCAACTTGGTTTAAAAAACGTTGCCTTTGTCTTATGATAAGTCAAAGAACATATGAGATTGGCCGTTTGAGGCAAAGGACGGATGAGATTAGCTGGTGGCTTATCATAGGCTAAAGGACGGATGAGATTAACTTGAGATCAACTTGGTGCCTTTGGACGGTTTAGATTATGCCTCGGCCCATCTACAACGACTCCAGACCCGTGCTCACCTTTTTTTTTTCCTAATATGGTCATGTCCACCGATCTAAGTTAAATTCCTAATCCAACTTTATTATAGCACGTGAAAGCCATGTTCCCTCTTTTTTCTCAAATTCAAATTAATTGTTGAGGCCAGCAGGTAAAACAGATTCCTAGATTTGCTCGAACTTTCCCAAGTAAATTCTTTCCTTATGTGAATTTGAATCCTAAGTTAAAACAACACTGAACGATATTTATATCAATTTCAATACGTCAAAACTAGAGTCAGTAATACCAATTTCTGTGTCAACTCAAAAGTTTAGCAAAAGGAAAAAACAACAGTTTTGTTCAACGCCAAAACCAAAGCTGGGAAATACCAAATTCTCTGTCAAACAGTTCGTTTCCAAGTTGAGTAATGGAACCTAATCGATCACCATATGTTGTTATAGGCCTCGGAACAACACTTCTTTTAACTTGAAATTTTTGTGGAGATGGTGCTGAAATTCATGTAATATCAATTATTAGTCGATTTATAATTGTATTTTCATGGTTACTAATGAGTTAATGTAAATCTATTAAAACTTATAATAACACAACTACTTTGATTTCTTGCAGGAAACAAATAAATTGAATCAACCACCAGAAAGGGATCCACAGACGGTACAATTCTAATTCATAACTACAATACTCTTATGTTAGCATGCACTTAAGCCCGGCAAGTAATTTGTCTTTTAAAAATTCAGGAAGCGCGATCTTTGGCTCAAAAAAAACGTCGTCAAAGAGAACAAGATTTAAAGGAACGTGAGTTAAAGAAACAACCTTCAGAAAGGGAGCCGTCCATGGTAAAATTCTAATTCAAAATTCTATAATACTATTGAAGAAATAACATGCAGCTATTGAAGAAATAACATGCAGCTAGACCACTAAGCAATTTAATGTTTAAAATTTCATGCAGGCACGATCCTTGGCTCAGAAAAAACGTCAACAAAGAGAACATGAACTAAAGAACATGCAGATTCAACAAACACAATGTGGAAGGGAACAACGTCAGCCAGGTGTTCAGAGACAACGCCAACAAGTAGATAACAAAGCACAATGCTTAGAGCAAAAAACAAGTAACAAGATAGAAAAATAGGAAAAGCTACGTCAGCAAGGTCAAGAACAATTAACAAAAGAAGCTAAAGAGTTATGTGATGATGTTGTTGAACAAGGAAGCAGTCAAGAGGAACACAATCAATTTGTGCTTCAAAGAACTTATGTAATATTAATTTGTTGATTTTATTTCATGTTGACTCAACAAATAATGTGAACCTATTTAAACTTATGATAACACGGTTACTATGATTTACATGAAAGAAAGAAATTGTCACAACAAGAACGTCGCAGACAAGAATTGGATCAACCACCAAAAAATGAGCCATCAACAGTACAATTTTAATCCATAATTCTAATATTTTATGTAAACAGAATGACATGCAAGTAATTTTTCTTTTAAAAAATTTCAGGAAGCGCGATCTTTGGCTAAAAAAAAATGTCGTCAAAGAGAACGAGATTTAAAGGAACATGAATTAAAGAAACAACCTCCAAAAAGGGAGCCGTCCACGGTAAAATTCTAATTCAGAACTGTGTATTTTTGTTGAAGAAATAACACGCAGCTAGACCACTTTAATCAATAGTATAAAAAAACATCGTGGAAATTTCTGAGGAACCCAAATTTGATTCCTCTCTCTTCTATAAACCCACCATTAAGATGACTTATATATATAGCCCAAAATATAAGATCTACAATTAAGATTAGTTGTTTTAGATTGAATTCATATTTTCACATTTTAAGAGGGACCAAACTAACCTTAATTAATTACATATTGTTAACAAAAACATTTCTAAACAATTCCATCCGTTGACTAGTGGGCGTTATTTGTGGGAAGTTTCTTTTTCTCTTTCCTTTTCTATATTCTCAAGAGTAAACCGTTGAGAAACCTTCCAAAATCCATCTCATTAGATACTCCTTTATCAGCTTTCAGAAAAACGAATCATCAAACGCTATCTTAAGTTTGCAAATAGGGTACGTTAAATAGTGTGTGTGCTGCAATGCGAGATGTTAGTGGTTGAATAGAAACTCGATATTTATTAACAATTACTTGCATAAAGATGGATTGGGAGATTAACCCACAGTTCAACCATAAAAAGGAATGTAAGGTTTTTTCTAAAGTTTTGTTTTTTCCACTAAGTTCTGTATTTGTACATAAATACAATGCCATGGAAGCATTTAGAGAAATTAAGGGCCTGATTTTAACCCAAACTATTGTTTCCGGTTTTTTTTCCTCTTTTATTTCTAAGGTTTATATCCTGATAGCGAGATAGGTGATAATTACAATTATTCAAACTCTTGATAACTGCAATTTTCACATGGGATAACTATAATTTTCACAATAATAAAAAAAGAAAACAACGATTTTCACATCAAAAGCGGTGATAACTACATCCATCACATTGATAATTGGTGAAAAGTCGATCGTTCACAATAATGATGGTATTACTTGATAGAAGTGATAATGGGATTTTTGTTCTCATCAGCCGAATGATTGCTTTTGGAATGAAAAACCAAAAAAAGAAAGTGAGAAAAAACGTGATAAACAATGATTTAAGGTCAAATATTTCATTAGATCTATCGTAAAGTTTCTTTGGTTGACTTAACAAGAAACGTTAATTTAGGGATTTTTCTTGTTTTGACTTTTCAAAACTTTAACTTCTTAATAACAAAAAGTCAGGGCTATTTATGTAATCTAATATTATTTTGGGCTCTATATATTTAGTATCTTAATGATGGGTTTTTAATATATGAAAAAAACAAAATGGGCTACACATATTTTTTCCCCAAAAAACATCCTTTGGCTTATAATAAGAAATTTAATGTTTAAAATTTCATACAGGCACGATCCTTAGCTCAAAAAAACCGTCATAAAAGAGAACGAGAACTAACTAATATGCAGATTCAACAAACACATTGTGAAAGGGATCAGCTAAAGGATTAACAAACGAAACAAGGAAATAACACTCTCCTTCACCCAGGTGTTCAAATAAAATTCCAACAAGCAGCTAACCAAGCAAGAAGCTTAGCGCAAAAAAAACACATAGGGGAAGAGAAAAACAGGAAAAGCGCCGTCAAGAACCGGCAATGCAAGGTCAAGAACAATTACCAAAAAGAAAGGAGGATGGAATACGATTTGGGTAAGATGATAATTGTAATGACGGCTATTTTCTTGTGAAGATTAATTCACGACTTTTGTGGATTTAAGAAAGGTCTTTTTAATTGCAGGATACTAGCCGCAGAAAAAAAAAAAAAGAGGAAAACTGTTCACTTACCTGTGATGGAGAAAGAGACAACAAATCAAGAACTTGATGCTGCCTACGAGGATCAAGTATGTCCCTGTGCCAAAATACATATTTACCATCAGTTTGAAACCTTTATATTTTTTCATCGTAAAGGTTTGGAAAATAATTTGCTTACTTTTCGCATATTGCAAATGAATACACCAGTTATAGGAAGTAATATGCAAACAGGTTCACTTCGTGCACCATCCACTGCAGATGAAAATGAGATGTAATGTACTAAAATCTAAAACTACCATTGTATATAAAATCTATTCAACCGTTGTTTTAATTATGATGTGTGCCATATTTTATTTTTAACAGGTCCATTCATGTTCTAGATATATCTTCTGTTGAGTACACTGATAATGAATACTCTTAAGATGATAATGCTGACAATGAATACGAAAATGCACCCACAGTTATTAAAAATGTACCTGCTGTTAATTTTAACGATCTCGGAAGAAAATATCTTGGAAAGATGAACGTTCCCTGTCTATTTTGTGGTGCGCTGCATTGGATTGACGAGAAAACATCTGATTCATCTTTTAAGAACCCCGAGTTTGGAAAATGATGTCACAAAGGAAAAGTTAATCTGCCAGCACTACACACTCCTCCTGACCCATTAAGAGAATTATTTGAAGGTGATGACGATAATTCAAAAACATTTCGGGAAAATATCAGAAGCTTAAATGCTGCTAACGCATTTACAAGTCTTGGATGCAAATATGATACTAGGATATCAAAGGGAGGAGGTCCTCCATGTTTTTCAATACATGGTGAACTACGACATAACAGTGAATCTTTGATACCTAAAGAAGGAGAGAATGCGATTTACTCGCAACTATGGATATATGATCTATCTCATGCATTGACAATACGGGAAAAAAGAAATCCAAACCTAAGTAGAGAAGTTCTTGAAATTATTCAGGATACACTATCAAAGCACAATATTTTCATCACGAAGTATCGTCAGGCACACAATATCTTAAGAGATAGTGAGGTGTCATCTCAGAAACCTGTGCAGGTCTCCCTACATTTTAATGAGAACTCTGACAAGAGGCGACATAATCTGCCAACTGTGGAAGAAGTATCTGGCATCGTGCACCTGAAAAGCCCGGCGACATAATCGCACCTCGTGATATTCTTTTGCATCGAAAGCGGGGAAAAGAATTTACAAGAATTAATGAATGTCATCCTGCATATCTACCTTTGCATTATGTTTTATTATTCCCCTACGGTGAGCTAGGTTGGAGCACCGAACTAGCACAATGGGATGGAAAATATTTTACCAAAAAAGTCTATCTCGGATGCGGTTCTATGGATATTATCTTTTTCGATTCGCTCGAGAATATTCAACAATTCCCGAGAGGAGGAAAAGGCGTGCCAAGAATTCCTTGTAGATGCGTGGGCTTGACTGAACAAAGTCGCTTAAATTTTATGAGATTTAACCAGGGAAAGCTACGGGCAGATCAATATGCTTCAATAATAAAAATGAAAGATGCTGGATTAATGGATTAACGCCCGATGAAGGAGGCACACCATGCATTTTACCGTCATCATATATTGGAAGTCCAAGAAGTATGTATGAGATCTACCAAGATTCGATGGCAATTACACGCTTTAACCACCATCCTGATATTTTTCTCACCATGACTGCTAATCCGAATTGGCCAGAAATCCAAGACGAGCTTCTACAACATCAATATGC
Source organism: Papaver armeniacum (assembly GCA_023531295.1). Lineage (NCBI taxonomy): Eukaryota > Viridiplantae > Streptophyta > Magnoliopsida > Ranunculales > Papaveraceae > Papaver > Papaver armeniacum. The sequence continues at coordinate 1,085,872 of JAJJWW010004044.1, forward strand.
ATGCCATCGTCCTGATTTAGTGGCATGAGTTTTCGAATTAAAAAGGAAAGCGCTCATGCATGAGATAACTAAGAAGAATGTGTTTGGCAAAGTTGTTGGTCATGTACACACCATAGAATTCGAGAAACGTGGATTACCGCGTATGCATTTACTAATATTCTTGGAGAAATCAAACAAAATACGTACAGTTGAGAAGGTAAACAAATTTGTTTCGGCCGAATTTCCGGATGAGAAAAAAGATCCAGTCCTCTTTAATACAATAAGGAAGTGTATGTTGCACGGTCCATGCGGTGACAGGAATCCAGAGGCCGCCTATATGAAAAATGGAAAATGTATCAAAGGATACCCAAAGAAATACAATGATAACACATGTTTAGACGGTGGTGGGTATCCGGTATACCGACGTAGTAATGATGGAAGAGAAGTTGTTGTTAGCAGCAGACGTAAATCATACAATATTGATGTTGTACCGTCCAATCCACACTTATCAAGAATGATTAACTGCCATATAAATGTCGAGATATGTGCTGGGGTAAGGGCAGTGAAATACATAAACAAATACATCTATAAAGGATATGATAAAACAACATTTATTGTTGGATCAATAGATGAGGTTCAAATGTATATATATATGCAAGGTATATTGGACCGCCTGAAGCTGCACATCGTTTATTCGGTTATTCCATAAATCAAGAAGAACCAACCGTAGTGAGATTAGCGATCCATTTGCCAGGCAAGCAAAGAATTATTTATGAATCAACAGGGTCAATAGAAGGGGTTACATAGAAAGCTGAGAACTATAAGACGACATTGATGGCTTATTTTGAGTATTATCTTTGAAAATCCTACAACACCTGAATATACGTACTAAGAATTTCCGCAGCACTTTGTCTGTGATAAAACTACAAAAAAAAGTGGCACATCAGGAAACAGGGTTTCGCAATCGCTAGGATGTATTTTGTGTCTCCGAATATTGGAGAATTATACTACCTAAGATTACTATTGATTGTTGTTTCAGGTGCAAATTCATTTGAACGCCTAAGAACAGTGGACGGTGAATTGCAGCCTACATTCAAAAAGGCATGCATTGAACTTGGACTGCTAGAAAATGACGGAGAATCCATGGAGTGTCTTAAAGAAGCCGTGGACATCCAAACAGTAGCTTGACTTAGAAAACTATTAAAATCATTTTTATGATTCTTGAACTGAAATTTTGTGGGAAAAGTTTGGTTTGAAAATATGTGATGATCTTCCTCATAGACTGAGAACAATGTTCAACATTCAAAATCCAACAGACGAACATGCTTTGGATTATGGATTATACCTGTGGGAAAAACTACTACGCGTATCCAGCAAGAAGCTAAAACAATTTCCTATAATGCCAAAACCAAAAGAAAATTGGGGTAAAATCATTGGAAATAGATTAATATTCGAGCATAGACAACTTCAATTTGCAATAAAAGAACCACAACTTAGAAGAAATATTGCAAGCTTGAATGTGGAACAATTGTCAGCGTACAATAAAATAACAGAGTCTGTGCAACAAAGAGACGGTCGTACCTTTTTTCTAAATGGTAGTGCAGGGACAGGGAAAACATTTTTATACAATACACTAGCTGCAAGTTGTCGATTCAAGGGAGACGTGGTGCTCACCGTTGCATCATCAAGTATTGCTTTGTTGCTATTAGTAGGGGGTAGGACTGCACACATAACATTTAAGATCCCGATAGAAATAAAAGATGACAGTGTATGTTCAATTACTAAACAAAGTTCAGAAGCTAAACTCCTTAAAGAAGCAAAACTGATCATATGGGATGAAGTACCAATGTAGCATAGATATTGTGTGGAGTCGGTTAATGAATTACTTCAAGATGTACGCGAAAACGAATTATTACCTTTTGGAGGTATTACGGTTGTTATGGGAGGAGATTTCAAGCAAACCTTTCCAGTTATACCGAACGGCGGCCGTGCAAACGTAGTAGGTGCGTCTGAGGACGGACCAAAGTCAAAGGACGGATGAGATTGGTCGTTTGTCTTATGATCAGTTTTCGCGCCTACGCGTTTGAACTTTGTTTAGTAATCTTTAGCAAAGATTAAATCTAAAAGAAGCAGAATCACAAAAGAAAAAAGGGAAATTGACCTTTAGTTCGCCACATTTACGTTTTCCAACCACACATTAAATATTTAGATGGCAAGAACAACTACCCTTAGATGAAATACTAGAATCTCTTCTCCTCTCCTCTTCAACATATTTTTAAGACAAAGGCAAGGTGTTCGTAGTCATGGATTCTTATCCATGACTTATCATTCGTCTTTTCATTCCTTTGTTATCGTTTCTATTAGTAGGGGGTAGGACTCATAAGAGAAAAAACCTTGCCTTTGTCTTATTGTTAGAGCATTGCTCGGTCGAAATCGCAAGCGTTGTTATCTCAAGCTTGTTTATCAAATTTAGTTGTCAAAACTATATGTCTTGAGTTCTAGTTTACTTATGGCTAAGTCTCGGTCTAGGATAGTTAAGTGTAGTTGAGCTCCAGACTCCATGGCGATCATCTTACGAATACGAATAACTACTCAAGGAACCAGTGGAACTTCATCCGACTAAAAGGTATGTGGAGACTTGAACTTATCTATCACTCAAAAGTCTACTCTATCTCCTACTCTTGAGACAAAAGTCGTATAAATATGATAGTTTTCATACATGCACATTTGTTATTTAGAGCGGAGTTTACTCGCCTATCTTTTTCTCGAAATATGTGTTGGTAAGCTTTCGCTTTAACCATTTTTCATCTTTACCCATGACGAAATTCATGATGACGTTTCAATCTTGAAAATGGCTTTGATGACAGATAGTTGTGAATAACGACTATTATAACATTATAGAAGAATGTTTCAATGATTGAAATATAGAGTTGAGATTACCATCTATGGATACGTTTCAATCTTGAAAATGGCTTTGATGACAGATAGTTGTGAATAACGACTATTATAACATTAAGAATGTTTCAATGATTGAAATATAGAGTTGAGATTACCATCTATGGATATAATCATATATAGTGTGTTCGCACATTAGTGTATAAATCCATGTACCGAAACCAAGTGTGTGCATATGTGTGCATACGGTATTGGTGAAGGAGATGGGTTGGGCACGCGCCCCGCACGCAGCGTCTTGGCGGAACTTTTCCTCCCGGAAAATTCTCTTTGAGTTTGGAGTTTACGAACTCATAAACCAGTCACCTTAGGTACAGCGTCTTGGCGGAACTTTTCTACCCGAAAAATTCTGCTGAGTTTGGAAACCAAAGCCAACTCAAATCCGGTAGCTAAGGTACGCGTACCCAAGCTGGTTATTTCTAAATTCGGTAGTTCGTGAACTTAAAACAATAAATTATAAGGAATGCAATCTTTGCGAACCGTGGCTATATTGTTCATGAATTGATTCGAATGGATCAAACCGATTTTGTTTCAATTGTGTCTATGAATAAAGACCTAAGCAATTGAACAACTCTTCAACTAGTTCGTATGAGTCATTTGAACTAGTTATGAGAAAGATAAATACGGTTAATATGGAAGTGCTCATATGGCTAACCATTGGTTAACTATTTGTGAACCAACTAAGTGTACACGTTTAGGTACGGTTACTCAAACCTAAATGAAATACATTTCATTTGTGTGTTACAAGCTAAGTTTCGATCTAAGATTGTACCTAATCAGGTTTTCATCTAACGGTGAATATTGAATGCTTTGTTACTAAGCTAACATAGATTGCAAACCCTGATTTGAAAACTATATATGGGGAACTCTAGCAACTGGAAAAACTAATCCCCACACCTTCTGTGTGATACTAGTTGGTTTTGCTAGAGTCGATTCTCCTTTAACCTTAGGTTTCTTCTCGAGACCCAGTAGGTTAACGACCGAAAGACTTCATTGGGATTGTGAAGCCAGACGAAACTACTTCTCTTGTAGTTGAGCGATCTGATCTTGCCATTTTCTATCGTATGAGTTCAATTGAATAATTTACTTGAGATTATATCTCCGATAGGGCAAGATAAAAAGAAATCACAAACATCTTCGTCTCATCGTTTGTGATTCCGCAATATCTTGTTTCGCTACCATACGATTAAGATTATTGTGAGGTGACTGATAATTCTAGGATGTTCTTCGGGAATATAAGTTCGGGTTATCAATTAGTTCCTGTTCACCTTGATTTCTATCAAAAGACGGAACAAACTCTTAGGTTTATATGTGGGAGACAGATTTATCTATTATCTTAGACTTTTCTGTGTGATACAGATTTGTTTAATAAAGTCTTCGACTTTGGGTCGTAGCAACTCTTAGTTGTGGGTGAGATCAGCTAAGGGAATCAAGTGCGTAGTATCCTACTGGGAGCAGAGACGTAAGGAGCGCAACTGTACCTTGAATCAGTGTGAGATTGGTTAGGGTTCAACTACGAGTCCGGACGAAGTTAGTTTGTAGTAGTCTAGTGTCTATAGAGGCTTAATACGGTGTGGTGTTCAATCCTGGACTAGGTCCCGAGGTTTTTCTGCATTTGCGGTTTCCTCGTTAACAAAACTTCTGGTGTCTGTGTTATTTTTATTCCGCATTATATTTTGTTATATAATTGAAATATCACAGGTGGTGCGTTAGGATCAATCAATTAGAATATCCAACCTTTGGTTGTTGCTTTACTTTGATTGACACTTGGATATTGGTCTTTGGTACCATCCAAGTTATCTCTCTTGTATTTAATTAGACTCGCAGATTTCTATTTGCTTGAGTAAGAATTAAATCGAGAGATCGAGATATTATAACTATTTGATATACTTTATTAAGATTGAGTCTAGTTGATTCTCTTGAAAGTATATTGGAGTTAGTCCATACAGATTGCTAATCGAAATATTGGTGTGGTTTTTGTACCCCCGCTTTTTCAATTGGTATCAGAGCAGGCAAACACGTTTAAAGACCTTACAAGTCTGTGTTTGTGGCAATCTGAGTCTGAAGACAGTATCTCTTCTCCGGCATATACGCATACCAAGATGTTTTCTAAAGCTTTTAACTATGTCAAATGTCTTAGGAATACCTCAAAGGATTACTCCTTAGCTGATTCTTTCGAATCCCTAGGTAGGAAGATTGTTCTATCAAATGTTGACATCTCTCCCTCCAATGAGATATTTGACACTATGGAAAAAGTTGAAATGCAGCTCACCAGAATCTCAAAAAATTCTACTGAGGCTATTGATTTTCAGGATCATGCTCAGCTTGTTGATGAATTTGAAAAGTCTCTTGGTCGAGAACATGAACTCTATAACATCATTGAGTCTTTCTCTAACAATATTGAAAAACTTCTCCAAGAAACTACTCTACAGCATGAAAAGATTAGTGTTCTTGAGGATTGTCAAGGAAGACTCAATTAGAGAAAAACGTTTGATCGAGACACATTCATCAGATCTAAACAGACTTTGTGTCGAAAAAGAGAAACTAGGTGCACCTCTCATTCTAGCCCATGAACAATGCAGATCCTTGGAAAAGGAAAACTCTGTCTTAAGGAGAAATTCTTCTGTACCAACTAATTCTCAAGAATTACAGCACATGAAGAAATGTCCTCCAGAAGAAGGTTGTGTCAAGAAGGATTTACGTGACTTACAATGCTCTCATATGGCTATGAAGTTAAAATAGGTGCCAGTTATTGCTTCTCCTCCACGAACCTGTACATTATGTGGGAAAAAGAATCACTATGATATTCATTGTTTTGCCAGGAGGAAATAAATCTCGAATCTTCATAATTTGCTTCTTTCTACTATCAATGGAGTAAATAGTCTGTCGACTTCTGCAGTGAATCTCGTGCCCATAGAAAACCAGAAACCTTATAAAAATGATCTCTATTCTAGAAATCATCACAGGGAACAAGCTTATCTCAATGGTATAAATTCTTGTGCCACTAACGAACACATTCCCCGTGCTTATAATAATAAGTCTGGTAAATCTAAGTCTAAAAAATGGATCCCTCTCTATTCTGATCCTCTTGAACCAATCTCAAGAGGTCCTAGATTTAGTCCTCACAGAAAGCCTTCTGGTGGATATGTTAAACACGCTATGTCTTACTCTTCTGGGATGAATGTCAACCAACAATAGGCGAAGGACACAAAGATCGAACTGTCAGATGATATGTACAACTCCTTTCTCAATGATCATAGTGGGATTATTTCTCACTCTACCACCCGATTCCAGGTATTTGTTCCTTATTCCTAACTTGATAGGTGCAAGGAATATTATTGAGAAATGCTCAAGTATGTTGTATATTATTTTTCTGTTGAGTTTTTGTGTTAACGGTCCACGAACGTTCGCGCCCTTCTTTTTAAGAGTTCATAGGGTTTCCATAACAAGAGTTTCCTTCTCATGTTTACAAACACATATATATTCACTATATATTGTGTTTTTCCATCCCTAACAAAAAATTACATGGAGAACTCTGCAAAATCTCAAGAGATTGTGCATCTTGATATGGAGGAAGACACTCAAGGATGCAAGTCTATTCAAGAGCTGGTTCTAAAGAAGATGCTTGAAAGAAAGGATCACAACTCTTGGATCAATGAGTCTGTCAAGGATTTAACTCGTTCTCAGAACAATTCAAAGGTCGAGCTTGCAAATCTTCAACTGTAAATAAACCATATCTTAGATGGTCAGACCGAGAATCCTTGCTAATCAGAACATCCTGATACGGAATCAGAAGAAGCTCATCATGGATTGCGTCAAGGCTAAACAGCTTGCTCGAGTTGTTGATCGTAAAGTCGGTGTTCTAACTCACGAACATGGTGTGTCTACGGTCAAGAGAGTAAAGGAAATCAGTGATACCTTCTTTTATGGATTCATTGAAAGGTATGAGGTTCTCAATGAACTTTGATTTTATTTTACCTAGTAAATCTTCTTAAGAGAATTTATATTCTTGTTTTGTTTAAGAAGGATAACTAGGGTTTGGAATAACCATTATTGTGAGTACACATAGCTATGTCCAACGTTTTCATCTTGCAATGTTTTTAGATTTATTTATTTAAATTCTAAAGTTGATTTGGAAGATGATTTTTGCAGTATTAATCTTTATGCTTTTATATATTGCAATATGTTATGGGATATTTGTGTTTGCGTCCGTGAACTATTATTGTCCCATACGATGTCAAAAGTTATCTCTTTCATATGTCGATATGCATGTATTGATACAAGATCGATGAACTTTTGACAAACAAAAGTTAAGCCTATTATGTCATTTATTGATGGAAGATAGGTTAAAATCTTTTGTTTTACGAGGATTATGTCTATTGTATGTCATTGTGCAAATAGTGATGGATAATAGAATGAATCCTTGTATATTCCGTAGTACTGATCTTCCCTGATCCATATTTTATGTATATACTGTGCGGCTCCATAAGCCTTCTTATGTGAGCATTTACAACTAGACTAATCATAGATTCGTTTGTGGTTATTTTGGTTGTGTATTCCGATTAAATTAATCATGGGTTCTCTTGTGGTTAGTTTAATTGAGAATTTTGGATACAAAATCATTTTGTGGTTTTTGGTGTCCAAAGAGATCCCTTCTTTTCTCTTAAAATTAAGGTCGCTCTTGTTGTTCTTTCGGGAATGACATCAAATAGGGGAGAGTTCTTTTGAACTTGCGCTTAATTTCCATATCTTTGTGGGGAGTGTGGCTGTGGAATATTTGAGGAGTTATCTTGTATCTTTATAAACTCCCTGATGAATGCATTTAGCTTCGGCTTTATGATTGCATCTAAACAAAGTTGATAAGTACTTTTCTTTAGTCTTGAAGCGTCTCCATGAAAATTTCATTAGGATCCCGTTTTCGTACCTTTGCCAATTTTATTGACAAAAAGGGGGAGAATTAATATGTAGTTCACACTACAAATACATATGGTTTTCGGATCATTATGTAAGGGGGAGTGGTTTTCATGTTGAGATGAAAGTATTGACTAAGGGGGAGTGATACATATCACCATAGTATTATTTTCAAAGTTGTGATACAATTGAACTTTGATACTGTGTAATAATATTATGACAATGTATAACAATGATCGAGAGCTTTTGTTTTCTCATTGTTATGGCTACGGATCTTCAACAACTATGATGCTGAACTGAACATCTATGGAATCATGGGAGTACTTGGAAAAGACGAAGTTTTCGAGTAATGTTGAAGCACCAAGGAGATCAAGCATGTGGACGAGAAGCTACAAAGTTTTATCTATTTTTTAATCCATATGTATTGATAGTTTTGTCACTAAAATTGATAAAGGGGGAGATTGTTAGGGCATTGCTCGGTCGAACTCGCAAGCGTTGCTATCTCAGGCTTGTTTGTCAAATTTAGTTGTCAAAAATATATGTCTTAATTTCTAGTTTACTTATGGCTAAGTCTCGGTCTAGGATAGTTAAGTGTAGTTGAGCTCCAGACTCCATGGCGAACATCTTACGAAGACGAAGAACTACTCAAGGAACCAGTGGAACTTCATCCGACTAAAAGGTATGTGGAGACTTGAACTTATCTATCACTCAAAAGTCTACTCTATCTCCTACTCTTGAGACAAAAGTCGTATAAGTATGATAGTTTTCATACATGCACATTTGCTATTTCGAGCCGATTTTACTCGCCTATCTTTTTCTTGAAATATGTGTTGGTAAGCTTTCACTTTAACCATTTTTCATCTTTACCCGTGACGAAAGTCATGATGACGTTTCAATCTTGAAAATGGCTTTGATGACGATACTTGTGAATAACAACTATTATAACATTATAGAAGAATGTTTCAATGATCAAAATATAAAGTGAGATTACCATCTATGGATATAAGCATATATAGTATGTTCGCACATTAGTGTATAAATCCATGTACCAGAAACCAAGTGTGTGCATACGGTATTGGTGAAGGAGACAGGTTGGGTATGCGTACTGGCAGAACTTTTCCTCCCGAAAAATTATGCTGAGTTTGGAGTTTACGAACTCATAAAGCAATCACCTTAGGTACGCGTACCCGTACGCGTACTGGCGGAACTTTTCTACCCGAAAAATTCTGCTGAGTTTGGAAACCAAAGCCAACTCAAATCCGGTAGCTAAGGTATGCAAACCCGTACGCTTACCCAAGCTGGTTATTTCTCAAATCGGTAGTTCATGAACTTAAAACAATAAATTATAAGGAATGTGATCTTTGCAAACCGTGGCTATATTGTTCATGAATTGATTCGAATGAATCAAACCGATTTTGTATCAATTGTGTCTATGACTAAAGACTTAAGCAATTGAACAACTCTTCAACTAGTTCTTATGAGTCATTTGAACTAGTTATGAGAAATATGAATACGGTTAATATGGAAGTGCTCATATGGCTAACCATTGGTTAACTATTTTTGAACCAACTAAGTCTAGACGTTTAGGTACGGTTACTCAAACCTAAATGAAATACATTTCATTTATGTGTGACAAGCTAAGTTTCGATCTAACGGTTGAAAAGATATTAGCTTGTATCTAATCAGGTTTTCATCTAACGGTGAATATTGAATGCTTTGTTACTAAGCTAACATAGATTGCAAACCCTGATTTGAAAACTATATAAGGGGAACTCTAGCAACTGGAAAAACTAATCCCCACACCTCTTGTGTGATATTGTTGGTTTTGCTAGAGTCGATTCTGAAAAGGCGGGGGTCTAACAACCACACCCAACAATTCGTTTGGCAATCTGTATGGACTAACTCCAATATACTTTCAAGAGAATCAACTAGACAGTCAGACTCAATCTTAAGAAAAGTATATCAAAGAGTTATATCTTAATTTCTCAATTCAATCCGCAATCAAACAAATAGGAATTTGCGAGCCTAATGGAATATAAGAAATAACTTGGACGGTATCAAAAACCAATATCCAAGTGTCAACCAATCTAATCAACAAGCCAAAGTTCGAATTCGCAATTGATTGAACTTACGCACAACCTGTGATATTTCAATTATATACACAAATATAATGCGGAAAAGAAATAACACAAACACCAGATATTTTGTTAACGAGGAAACCGCAAATGCAGAAAAACCCCGGGACCTAGTCCAGAATAAACACACACTGATTAAAAGCTGTTACACCAATTTCCTACTACCTATTCGGACTAGATGTAATACCTGCTTCAGCTGTATTCAAGTACTTATAGAACTCCTAGCAGAACGCCAATTCTCTTTAGGAATTCTTCTCACAAATCTTCTAGCAGAACGTTAGTTCTCTTTAGAAGATGCACCAACACGATTGATATTTTTTGATCTTTTAATTTCACAAAACACCAAATCGATTTCCCTTTAGATGTGAATCAAGGTTTTGGAAATCTTGTGTTTGTTTTGAGAAAAACAATTACTAGGTTAAAGTAATATCAAAACAAACTTCTAGATTAGGGATTATTATACTCTTCAAAAATAGGAAGAGAAACCTAATGATTCTACAACAAGAACAACTAGAATAAATCTAGAGATATCTTGCTTAAAACTTCTTAAGGATTTTTACGAGATAACTTAATCGAAGTTTTCTTTCTAGCTTCCGATTTCGACTAACAATTGTTGGTATACGATCGAAAACTGAAATCTATCAAAACCTAGGGTTTATAATCAACAACCGTTGAATGGTTTTATATCAAAAGAGAAAACCTTAGAATAGACAAGAGGTGAAAAACCTTGATTACAAGTTGTATAATCAATCACGAAGATTAAATCCAACTCGGCTTTGTGATCCCTAATACAAAGACTTTTATCTCACTCTTGTTCACGAAGAACAGAAGACATGGAAAACAACCTTATGAAGCTTACACCAAATTTTCCAAAGGGGATAAAAAAACGTGTAGCATTCACGAACCCTTTATTTATAGTGAACAATAGCTTGGAAGCTAAGCAAAGCTATTTTCCTTTTTCAAGACTCACCTAATTTTGAGAGTCTTTCCTAAGTTAAAAATATTTTGCATAAATAAATAATTATTAGCATATATTGTATTTATGTGAATAAATAACATTTTAACTTAGGCGGGAATTAAAAGTTATCACAAACACTTTAATATGGTAATCAAATATGTTTGGATTAATAGCCATCTTGCCTAGATAAGGAAACATCACCAACTTGACCAAAAATGCCTTTTAGTCACGTAATTGGGCCCATGTCCGTGAACCGTTACAAATAGTCCATGGATTGTTTCCTACTAACGAACTGTAACAATTACAACAACACTTATAATTGTTACTTTAGTAAATCACTCATAACTTCATCGTTATAACTCGGAATTGAGTGATTCTTGGCTCGTTGAATTCGTAATCTCATTCACTATAACATGAGATCCTATATAGGGATAAAGGTTATTGTCATCAAAGTCATGAATCAAATAACCTCAAGTATATATACATAAATGTACATTTACCGTCATAGGAATTGTTCCATAGAGTGAAAATTTATCTCGGTAGATTAGAAAGGTAGAATTGAACAAGAATCCAAATGAAATCAATCACATACCTTTGTTGATGAAGTACTTGTTGATGTCTTCTTGTAGTCTTCAATCTTCATCCTTTAAGGATAGCTTTGATTCAATTTCTTAGACCTAATCTAGCCCGAAACTATCTTTAGTATGCTAAATCAAGAATGCATTTTGGCAACTAAAATTGAAAACTAACTTGACATACCAACGCTAGTGGGTTCAACCGAGCAATGCTCTAACAATCTCCCCATTTATCAATTTTAGTGACAAAACCATTTTACATATGGATTGTACTTGTTAAAAGTATTACAGCTCCAAAATCCGACATGCTTGATTTCCTTGGTTCTTCAACTCTGCGTGTGTTCCTCTTGTACTTGTTGAAGATCCATCATAGTATTATTACACAACATCAAAGTTTCAATGTATCACAACTTTGATAATAATACTACGGTGATATGTATCACTCCCCCTTAGTCAATACTCCATATCAACATGAAAACCACTCCCCCTTACATAATGATTCGTAAACCATATGTTTTTGTAGTGTGAACTATAGAATAATTCTCCCCCTTTTTGTCAATATAAATTGGCAAAGGTACGAAAACTAGTGGGATCCTCATGAAATTTTCATGGAGACACTTCTTGACCAAAAGGAAGAAACATATAAACTTTGTTTAGACGATATCACAAAGTCGAAACTTAGTGACTTCATAAAGAAGTTTATTAAGATACAAGTTAACCCCTACATGTTCCACAACCGCTTATCCCCTCAAAGATATAGCAATTAAGCACAAGTTCATTTAATAACTCTCTCACATAAAATGTCATTCCAGAAAGAACAACAAGAGTGACATTTCTCCGGGAGAAGGATTTATATATTGGATTTTAGAAATCCTCTGAGGAGATACGATTTAAGAACCAATCATTGAAAGTCTCTCATGAGATTGTGTTTCTAAAATTTTAGAACTATCTCATGGTAAAAATACACAATATGTAATCATGAAGATCAAGTATTGTGATCATCTTATCTAAGATACAAACTTGTAAAAACAAAAATTGATATGCTTAGAAGGAAGAATAACCTTTTCCACAAGGATTTACACCAATAATGGTTACCATAAGTGTATGGAAAAGTTTATTTGACAATAAAAACCAACATCCAATGGTTTTGATTATTGCTTCTAACATGTTATACTTAAGAATTTCAATCACAAATCAAGTTAGGTAATTAAGAATCATACATGTGGTATTTATCCATATTCATCTTAATCATAACTAGTTCAAATGACTTCAAAAGAACTAGTTCTAGAGTTGTTCAACTGCTTAGATCTTTATAATAGCCACAATTGAAACAAAATCGGTTTGATTCACTTGAATCAATTCATGAACAATATATCCACGATATGCAAAGATTGCATTCCTTATAATTTATTGTTTAAGTTCATGAACTACCGATTTGAGAAATAACCAGCTTGGGTATGCGTACAGGTATGCGTACATTAGCAACCGGATTGAGTTCGTTTTGGTTTCCAAACTCAGCAGAATTTTCCGGGAGGAAAAGTTCCGCCAGTACGCGTACCTAAGGTGACTGGTTTATGAGTTCGTAAATTTCAAACTCAGCAGAATTTTCCTGGAGGTAAATTTTCGCCAGTACGCGTACGCGTACCCAACCTGTCTCCTTTACCAATTCAGTATGCACACACTTGGTTTCCGGCACATGGATTTATACACTAATGTGCGAACACACTATATATGCTTATATCCATAGATGGTTACATAATATCAACTCTACAATCCAATCATTGAAATATTCTTCAATAATGTTATAATAGTCGTTATTCACAACTATCGTCATCAAAGCAATTTTCAAGAGATTAAAACGTCATCATGACTTTCGTCACGGGTAAAGATGAACTTGGCTAAAGCAGAGAGCTTCCACATATATAAAATACCCAACATAATATGTGCTCCCCAATTCTTTTGCAATCCTCACCGTATTTACAAGGGCTTCTTGGTGAGGATGCACTTCCAACACAATCAAGTTGTGTTGAGGTGAACAAAATCTTGCTCACAACAGGTATTCGAAACAAAATCATGCATGAAATCTAGGAATTTAACAACTTCCTTGAAACTTTTAATAACTGTTCCATACCTTTTTAAGATGTTATCCCTTGTCGAACTCTTGTCTGGGAGATCCTTCTTAATAGTTCTCGTTGCTTTATTGATCTTCTTTGGTACTCATTTCTGAGTAGCTTTTGGAGCAACGTATTTCTTTTTCTCCCCAATATAATTATGAAACTTCTTGGGGGGAACACTGGAAAAACGATATTATGAGACTCGGTTTGTCTCGATTCGGAACATCGATCTTGTCATCTTAACGGTTGTAGATCCTGGTTTTATCTCGTTTAAGAAATCTGCAATTCCTGTGCAAGTGACCTGGTTTTTCACATTAAAAGCAATGTTTAGTAGAATGGAAAAAGTTATGTTTAGTGTTACCTGAATGTGTATGTGCTTGCTTTGGATCTTAACATAATTTCCTCTTTTCGTCATCCGCAGTTGGTAGAGATACTTCACTTTTTTCAACCGTGGAAGGTTTTGGTTGAGAAGAATCTTTAGCTTTGACAAATTTTACCTCTTTGCAAATACTAGGAGCGTCTATTCCTTCATAGACCAATCCTCGTGTATCACGATGAATTCTACATGCTCCCAATATCGAGGATAATTTATCTGAGCTGCTATTTCTAGACAAACTCTCTTTTAAGCTCGAGTTTTGTTCTTCCAACCTTTTGACCTTTTCAAGTGCAATAACTAGATCATTCTTGGATGATTCACATTGAACTTTGAGATCTTCTCGTTCCGAATCAAATAACAAGTTCATCTCAATGTTCTCCAAGTTATCTAGCTTTGCTTGAAGAGTAATTTCCCGATCTCGACTTCCGGCAATTTCGTCTTTAAGCATTCGTATTTCGTTGAGATAATCTCTTGCACCAATAGAATCAAGTTGGTCTTGCAAGTCTTTATTCTGAATACGAAGTCTGTCATATTTAACTTTCTCACTGAAAGTGGTGCTTTCGACCTCCGAGAGTTTCCGATGATATTCCTTAAGAAGATTATTAGCAACTGGATCTACATGGAACACTTCTTCGTCAGAATCAGAATCCGAAAGAATTTTTCCAGAAGCTAATGCAACCTCGCCTGGGTACTCTTGGTGCTTACAATATTCGGGTCCATCATCAAGAGTAGGTAAAGCAGCTGCATATGCCGATTGTCTACGACTCCAGATAGGACATACTGAAGAAAGGTGCCCGGAACCACGACAGTTATAGCATTGTACATCATCATTAGGAGATGTTGTAGCTTTAGAAAAGATCTTTTTCGTGTCTCTCAAGAGTTTTCTAAATTGTCGTGGAGTAACATCCTTAGTATCTGGAGAACCAGATTTATCCTTAGAGGATTCAGAATTGTTTGCAGCTTTAAAAGAAATCACCTCTTTTCTGGATGCGTGTTCATTATCAAAGATCTTTAACTTTCCAACAAGAGTATTTATGGAGAGTGTAGAAAGATCGTTTGCTTCTTCAATGGCATGTTTCTTAGACTCGTATCTTGATGGTAGAGACCTGAGAATTTTGCACACAATAACTTTCTCTGGAATAGTTCTTCCTAATGAATATGAGGAGTTAACTATTTGAGAAAGTCTTTGGTTAAACTCATCAAAGGTTTCATCATCGACATGCGAAGGTTTTCCCAGTCAGAAGCTAGCTTTTGAATCGTTGCTTCTTTCTGCGGCATTCCCTTCGAATACGGTTTCTAAGATATCCCAAGCATATTTAGACTTATTACACGTAGTAACGTAGTGCTGAAGATCTGGGGTAATGGCATGGATGATAGCATTTAATCCTTCAGAATTTTGATTTGCAGCAAGAATCTCAAGATCATTATAATCACCAATATCCTTTGCAACAGTTATACCGTCTACTGTAACTAATGGAGGATTATAGCCATTAACAATACGAACCCATGATTGAAAATCTCGCGCTTGAATAAATGAGCGCATAAAAATTTTCCACCATAAATAGTTCGTGCCATCGAAGACTGGCGGTACGTGTATAGAGATAACACTTCTGTCCATAGAATCAGATTGCTACAAACACAGACTTATGAGGTCTTAGCGTGTTTGCCTGCTCTGATACCAATTGAAAAAGCGGGGGTCTAACAACCACACCCAACAATTCTTTTGGCAATCTGTATGGACTAACTCCAATATACTTTCAAGAGAATCAACTAGACAGTCAGACTCAATCTTAAGAAAAGTATATCAACGAGTTATATCTCAATTTCTCAATTCAATCCGCAATCAAATAAATAGGAATTTGCGAGCCTAATTGAACATATGAAATAACTTGGACGGTATCAAAAACCAATATCCAAGTGTCAACCAATCTAATCAACAACCCAAAGGTCGAATTCGCAATTGATTGAACTTACGCACAACCTGTGATATTTCAATTATATAAACAATATAATGCGGAAAAGAAATAACACAGACACCAGAAATTTTGTTAACGAGGAAACCGCAAATGCGGAAAAACCCCGGGACCTAGTCCAGAATAAACACACACTGATTAAAAGTTGTTACACCAATTTCCTATTACCTATTCGGACTAGATGTAATACCTACTTCAGCTGTATTCAAGCACTTATAGAACTCCTAGAAGAACGTCGATTCTCTTTAGGAATTCTTCTCACAAATCGTCTAGCAGAACGTAGTTCTCTTTAGAAGATGCACCAACACGATTGATATTTTTTGATCTTTTGTTTTCACAAAACACCAAATCGATTTCCCTTTAGATGTGAATCAAGGTTTTGGAAATCTTGTGTTTGTTTTGAGAAAAACAATTACTAGGTAAAATTAATATCAAAACAAACTTGTAGATTAGGGATTATTATATTCTTCAAAAACAGGAAGAGAAACCTAATGATTCTACAACAAGAACAACTAGAATAAATCTAGAGATATCTTGTTTAAAACTTCTTAAGGATTTTTACGAGATAACTTAATCGAAGTTTTCTTTTTAGATTCCGATTTCGACTAACAATTGTTGGTATACGATCGGAAACTAAACTCTATCAAAACCTAGGGTTTATGATCAACAACTCTTGAATGGTTTTATATCAGAAGAGAAAACCTTAAAATAGACAAGAGGTGAAAAACCTAGATTACAAGTTGTATAATCAATCACGAATATTAAATCCAACTCGGCTTTGTGATCCCCAATACAAAGACTTTTATCTCACTCTTGTTCACGAAGAACAGAAGACATGGAAAACAACCTTATGAAGCTTACACCAAATTTTCCAAAGGGGATAAAAAAACGTGTAGCATTCACGAACCCTTTATTTATAGTGAACAATAGCTTGGAAGCTAAGCAAAGCTATTTTCCTTTTTCAAGAGTCTCCTAATTTTGGGAGTCTTTCCTAAGTTACAAATATTTTGCGTAAATAATTATTAGCATATATTGTATTTATGTGAATAAATCACATTTTAACTTGGGAAGAAATTAAAAGTTATCACAAACACTTTAATATGGTAATCAAATATGTTTGGATTAATAGCCATCTTTCCTAGATAAGGAAACATCACCAACTTGACCAAAAATTCATTTTAGTCACGTAATTGGGCCCAAGTCCGTGAACCGTTACAAACAGTCCATGGATTGTTTCTTACTAACGAACTGTAACAATTACAACAACACTTATAATTATTACTTTCATAAATCACTCATAACTTCATCGTTATAACTCGGAATTGAGTGATTCTTGGCTTGTTGAATTCGTAAGCTCATTCACTATAACATGAGATCCTCTATAGGGATAAAGTCATGAATCAAATAACCTCAAGTATATATACATAAATGTACATTTACCGTCATAGGAATTGTTCCATAGAGTGAAAATTTATCACCAAAGTCATGAATCAAATAACCTCAAGTATATATACATAAATGTACATTTACCGTCATAGGAATTGTTCCATAGAGTGAAAATTTATCTCGAAAGATTAGAAAGGTATAATTGAACAAGAATCCAAATGAAATCAATCACATACCTTTGTTGATGAAGTACTTGTTGATGTCTTCTTGTAGTCTTCAATATTCATCCTTTAAGGATAGCTTTGATTCAACTTCTTAGACCTAATCTAGTCCGAAACTATCTTTAGTATGCTAAATCAAGAATGCATTTTGGCAACTAAAATTGAAAACTAACTTGACATACCAACGCTAGTGGGTTCAACCGAGCAATGCTCTAATAGATTCTCCTTTAACCTTAGGTTTCTTCTCGAGACCCTGTAGGTTAACGACTGAAAGACTTCATTGGGATTGTGAAGCCAGACGAAACTACTTCTCTTGTAGTTAAGCGATATGATCTTGCCATTTTCTATCATACGAGTTCAACTAAATAATTGACTTGAGATTATATCTCCGATAGGGAAAGATAAATAGAAATCACAAACATCTTCGTCTCATTGTTTGTGATTCCGCAATATCTTGTTTCGCTACCTTACGATTAAGATTATTGTGAGGTGATTGATATGTTTAGGTTGTTCTTCGGGAATATAAGTCCGGGTTATCAATTAGTTCCTGTTCACCTTGATTTCTATCAAAAGACGGAACAAACTCTTAGGTTTATCTTTGGGAGACAGATTTATCTATTATCTTAGACTTTTCTGTGTGATACAGATTTGTTTATTAAAGTCTTCGACTTTGGGTCGTAAAAACTCTTAGTTGTGGGTAAGATCAACTAAGGGAATCAAGTGCGTAGTATCCTGCTGGGATCAGAGACGTAAGGAGCGCAACTGTACCTTGAATCAGTGTGAGATTGTTTAGGGTTCAACTACAGTCCAGACCGAAGTTAGTTTGTAGTTTTTCAATCAGGACTAGGTCGCGGGGTTTTTCTGCATTTGCGGTTTCCTCGTTAACAAAACTTATGGTGTCTGTGTTATTTCTATTCCGCATTATATTTTGTTAGATAATTGAAATATCACAGGTGGTGCGTTAAGATCAATCAATTAGAATATCCAACCTTTGGTTGTTGATTTACATTGATTGACACTTGGATATTGGTCTTTCGTACCATCCAATTTATCTCTCTTGTATTTAATTAGACTCGCAGATTTCTATTTGCTTGAGTAAGAATTAAATCGAGAGATCGAGATATTATAACTCTTTGATATACTTTATTAATATTGAGTCTAGTTGATTCTCTTTAAAGTATATTGGAGTTAGTCCATACAGATTGCTAATCGAAATATTGGGTGTGGTTGTTGTACCCCCGCTTTTTCACTTATGATAAGTCAAAGGACGGATGAGATTAGCTGGTGGCTTATCATTGGATAAAGGACGGATGAGATTTTCTTGAGATCATTTTGGTTTAAAAAACGTTGCCTTTGTCTTATGATAAGTCAAAGGACGGATGAGATTGGCCGTTTGAGGCAAAGGACGGATGAGATTAGCTGGTGGCTTATCATAGGCTAAAGGACGGATGAGATTAGCTTGAGATCAACTTGGTGCCTTTGGACGGTTTAGATTATTCCTCGGCCCATCTATAACGACTGCAGACCCGTGCTCACCTTTTTTTTCCTAATATGGTCAGGTCCACTGATCTAAGTTAAATTCCTAATCCAACTTTATTATAACACGTGAAAGCCAGGTTCCCTCTTTTTTCTCAAATTAAAATTAATTGTTGAGGACAGCAGGTAAAACAGATTCCTAGATTTGCTCGAACTTTCCCAAGTAAATTCTTTCCTTATGTGAATTTCAATCCTAAGTTAAACAACACTGAACGATATTTATATTAATTTCAATACGTCAAAACTAGAGTCAGTAATACCAATTTCTGTGTCAACTCAAAAGTTTAGCAAAAGGAAAAAATAGCAGTTTGTTCTCTGCTAAAACCAAAGCTGGGAAATACCAAATTCTTTGTCAAACAGTTCGTTTCCAGGGTAGAAGTTGAGTAATGGAACCTAATCGATCACCATCTGTTGTTATAGGCCTCGGAACAACACTTCTTTTAACTGAATTTTTTTGTGGCGATGGTGCTGAAATTCATGTAATATCAATTATTAGTCGATTTATAATTGTATTTTCATGGTTACTAATGAGTTAATGTAAATCTATTAAAACTTATGATAACACAACTACTTTGATTTCTTGCAGGAAACAGATAAATTGAATCAAGCAGATTTCTTTTTTGGACGTCTGGGACAGGTTTCTTAATTTATCAATTACGGAAACGCGGTACAGTTTTTCGGAAAAAAATAATCCACGATTGATATGTTTACCAAATTACTAGGGGCTGATATCATAAGACACAAATGATTTAATATAAAAATGAAAATTAAAACCGATAGCTCGACATGGACTAAAACATTTCAATAAATTTTAGTTAAATATTATGTTTCCATCATGAGAATATTTTGTTGCTAACGAACTACCCAACCAAGCATATTTTTTTAACGTGAAAATAGAAACTATAAAGACAATAACAAATCCAAAGAGGTCGGCCGGGGTAATACCTAGCACACCCTATTGTTTCATCATTATACATTGCATATTGACACAATAAGCATGCAATGTGATTTACATTTGTTGAGATTACATAAAACCAAATAATATGGAAGATACTAACATGGGTCTTGATCCTACAAGTGAGAAAGAAGATGCTCCAAAGAATAACTTGATCATTCCCCAAACCGGCTTGTTGCCCATTTATTGCATACTCCTCAATTATCACATCTGTATGATTAAGATTTTTCTTCAATTTAATTTCCAAATCACATACCTTTGTCTCGTCCATCAGAGAAGAAGTTGTATCAAAATCAGTATGGTAATCGAATTTTTGTAACGGAAAATCCTGAATAATATTCCACACGAATAACAAAATCAGATTTCGTCCAACATAATATATTTTCTCTGTTCTTCCTGCAACTAGGCTAAATTGATGAGATTGTAGAGACAATATTTGAAAAAAGACTCTATTGTAACAAATCCATATACTAATTATATCATAGAATCTCATTAGAAAGCCCCAATGACAATAAAAAATCGATGTATAAGCGTAATGAAATAATATATGGCATGCAGTAGCCATTGATAAAATTTATTGAAACTAAACAAGAAAAACAGAAATCTAAAACCTAAAACCTAAATATTGAAAGAACACAATATTTTTTTTATTGAAAAATAAAATAATAGACTACTATTTTCTAGATTTACTCGGTGAATCTAAGATCCAAAACCGAGTAAATCTAGATTAAACAAGAAGATGATGGAGAAACAATAAGTTGGAGAAAAATTAGGACAATTGTTTTAGAAAAACGGTTATGCAGAGCCAGGGGTTGTGCTTATGAGTCGTGGTTTCTTTTCCGGTTACTGATGTGATTTTGAAAGTTGTGGTAAAGTGGTAAGAAAGATGTCGTTCCTCTCAGACTTGTGAAGGATTTTTTAGATTCAAATAAAACTAGAAAACTCAAAGAAGGTGTTGTTATCAAGATTTTAAAAGCACTGAGACTCAGGATTACACCAAACTCCAATTTTTATGTGATTTAATCTAATCAATATTCGTGCAACTCTTTACGTTTAAAGTAATTCTAATATTTTGCAAAGGTAGATTTTTAGAATAACAATTGTATTTCGAAAGCATAGAATATCAAAAACCTAGGTCTAAGAATAGTCTATCAAGAGAAATCCAATTGCTTAGGAAAAATTATTCAATCACTTTTCAATCAAGGCAAATAATCTTAAAAGAGATTTCAAAAATTAATTAAAATAGAAATTACCACACACATCATGGAAAATTGGCTTTCTCCGTCGCCTCAGCAATGGGGTTTAGCTCCTCATATTAATCACGTGCTCAAAATAGGTGTTCATAGCTCAAAAGTGTGAAAAACAAGAGAAAGCTAATAACTCAGGCAGTTTGCAACGCTGAAGAGGCGTTACAAACAAACTATTATAGAAGAAATAAGACTGCCTCTTAAACGATATTTCTTTTGTGATTTTCGAATACGATATATGAAAACTGCTGTTGAATATAAGACTGCTCTGCGACTGAATCCGTTGGTCCAATGTTCTTCGTGTTCTTGATAACTGCAGCAGCAGCAACAACAATTCCTGCAGCTCTGATTTCTTGTCCTCTCTGCCTCCGTTCGTCCCCAAAAGTCTCGACACCCCTTATGTGATTCCTAACAACCCTTTTATACACTCATCCCTCCGTATAACTCAAGAAAATCCCTAAAATATCTATCCTTTCTTTTACCCAAAGTCACGGGATTTATGATATCTCTGTTTACATGTATGATTTATCCTTGGTTCTTTCCAAATTGTTTCCGTATATATCTTCAAGTCAGCTGGGAAGATATCCTCCTGTTTTATCATTTTAACTTCCAAAAATAGCAGCTGCAATAAACGGAAACCTGAGACCTAACTCACTCCCTGGATTGTCGACTACTCCTATTTTATTTCAATTCTGGCACACGTAGTAGTCTCGTTGTGTTGTAACACTCATACCAAGTCAAACTGACGAGAAAGTCCATCAAAACGCCGACCAAATCTGCCAAGAAAATCATCGCTGCTAACTGACTTTTTTTTCCGCCAAAACTCTGTTTTCCCGAGAAGAAAGCCTCCATTTTTGCCGGCCTGAAGCTCTACCTATGACGTGTTTAAACACGTATTGATCCTCCCTTTAACTGAACGTATTGAAATCTTCCTTCCTAACCCATAAAAACTCGGTTCTTAAATAACTCAGAATCATCGCGCCTGAAGAAAGTTTCCCGCCAAAATGGATTTTCCAAACAAAGAGGATGACCTCCCCTTATCCAGCGCTGGACTCCCTTTAGCACTTGGGGTGTCCTGGGGTGTAAATAACAAGTGGAAGCCCCTTAGTAATTGAGGTGCCCCTTATCCAAATGAGGGGTCCGAATAGTAATTTTCTCCCACGAGCGAAAATACCACTTTTCGAGCCAATTTTCCCAAAAGCTTATTTCTCCAAAAACACCTACAAAGACATAAAAAGCCATAATAAATACAAAATCGAGCACTAACAATCTATACAATTGAGATTATATCAGACACAAAAATGTGTCTATCAGTTACTTGGAATCTTTTCTTGAAGGGCCAGACTTCAGAGTATCGACTATCGAGGCCTCCTCCAGTACTTTACTAAACAGGTTAATAGCCTGTTTGGGTGTCACTCTAGAAGTTACTTTTTGACTTCTAGAAGCAGAAAATTTAGAAGTTAGTTTGGGTATATAATTTCAGAAAGACTTTCAAAAGTAGAAAAGTTGACTTTTGATGAAGCAAAAATATTATGCTTCTGGTATCCAAACATACCACGAACTTTTAATCCACTCGAATATTTATTGTGAGAATGGCTATCAGAAAAAGCTGAATCCTCGATTTCCGGTTTTGAGACGAGTGTTAAACCACTTGGTCATCTTTCTGACAATATTGGTCACATGGAATCTGGTATCCACACCCAACAAAAAAGAGATGATTTTGGTGATTTTAGTCATTAATTTCCACTGGACAAATAAGTTATTATAATTATACCAAATCCGTAATTATTCCACTTTGCTTCGTTGCTCAATTATACATCACCTTTAGTTTCTAAAAATTATTAGTTGAAAAGGTACCTATTATAGTAGTAAGTAATTTGGTAGCCACGTGGACACATCTGAGAGAAGAGACTAACAAAAAGCATGGAGATGAACTGTAAAACTATGTTCTGTATTCAAAATATTTACCACATCCTGTTGGTAGATATCGCGGGAAAAGAGAATAGGACTCTGTAGGAAGAGCAAGATTCGGGAGTGACAAAGTAACAATCAACAACAATAAAGTAGAAGTTAGGTCTCAGACTCTCGGACCTTATTGATGAGTATAGCGAGCAATGATGCGCTAGTCTTACGCTATATATGTATAAGCATCGTGGCTATGAATTCAAGGATAAACTATTGAACATATGTTTAGAATTTTTAGGTGAGAAAAGAGTGTAACTAGATTTTGTGTTCTTGATCTTAAAAATGAAAGTTCGATTAGCCCTAAGTCTTTCGTAATCCTTTACTCAAATAAAGAACGAACGCTTATTCTCATGTAAATGCAAGTAATAATCATGTGACCTTCTGTAGGTGTGTTCATTTATGCATTTTAACATGTGTTTGTAATATTTTAGTTTATCAAGGGATTCGTTTTAGGTATCAATGGTGTGTGATGTGACGTTAGAAAAATGACTACTACATTCATACAGTGTGCAGTTCTAAAACTAAAGTTAACTCATTTTTGTCCAAATTGAAAAACTTACTACAATCAATTAGAGATTTTTGGTACATTCCATGGGCCAAACTAACCTCGAAAGGTTAGGGTTGCTCAAGGCTTATTAACTGCGAGGACTAATCTGAACATTCAATCCTTATTTTACCTAAAAAGAAAATGATTTAGTGATTTTTTTTTCTTTAGTATCAAGTTTAACAAAAACTCTTTATTATTTTCTCTTTCTTCAATTTAGTTTCCAAATAAAAATTCTAGGTTTAAGTTTTATTCGGTAATGTATGATATTTTTGAATGTGGATGAATTTAGGGGTATTTGAGTTCCAATTTACACAAGTGTATATCATTCTTCCATGTTACATTCTTGATTATAATCTTCAAGAACAAAACATGTACAATTGAATTATATCTCGGATTCTCCACCAAATGCCAACATCAGTACATGTTCTTGCTTTAGTATACTACGAGGTTCAAATCCTCTTTTAACATTGTTAAAGGATAAACTTTTTTAACATTACTTTCCGTTGAAAAGGCAATGGACCAGAAGTGTAGAGGATTCCCACGCCATCATAAGCAGGCTGAAATTGGCCCAAATGTAACTTGCGGTATCGATCAATAAGCTGCCCTATGATAGCTCGATTCAGGCCCCTGGACGTTTCCACAGGGGTGATGGAAACCTATTACAGTGCACCAGAAACATGATTAAAACTGAAGTTCAACATATGGAAAAAAATTCCAAAAAGCACAAACAATAAATATTATCGACTCTCAAACAAATTGCATGACATGTGTCCATAGACAAGCTCTGGAGATAGGTCAGAACTGCAATGGAGTTGTTAACCCCAATCCACACACAAAAAAAGGTACCCAAAAGATTTCCTAAAAATGAATATACAGATGCTTTTCAAAACTCTTAACTAGTAGGTTAATTGATTTATGATATTGACTCAGAATTATTGAGTTTTATCTTGTCTTCAAAATTAGTTCCTAATTGTTATTACTGTGGATGAATTTTCACAGGGGAAGATGACTTAAACACTCCTTCTGGCTCCAGAAAAATGGGTCCTGAAGATATAGTCCAAGTTATATTTATTGTGCGCTTTTACAAACCAAACTAATTGTTTATTGAGTCACTGAAACCACAAATGAGACAGGTTAAAGAACTACATATGATTAAAAAAAAAAAAAAAAAAAAAAAAAACTATGATGTGTTAAAGTGAATAAACTTTTTTAACATTGTTGGCTTTTTTTACTAGTACTGTTGAGATTTGGGTATGGAATACTAACGTGGTCGTATCTCATAAACATCCGAAATGGCGAAGGTTTAAAAGAATATTAAATTTCTTATAATTCCAAGTCTCACTAACATCATCTGTGTGGTGCATGCTACCTACTTCCAAAAGGGAGTTGAGAGTCACGAAGTTAAAGATATAATATTGTTTTTAGATTGAATGCGAGAATATATATGAAAAAGAGAGTTTACAAATATTTACTACAGGTAGAAAGAACAAAGAAAAGAAAAATTACTAGAAAATTAGTTACAAGAGACAATTAAAGATATACCGAGCCAACTAATACACCATTATTTGATAAACAACTCAAATTAATTGGTATATCGATTACAAAACTAGCAATCTACAGCGTCGGGATGGGAACCCAGTTGCTAAAAAGACATACATTCTATTTTTCAATAAGACAGATTCATAAGGCTAAAAGCTATTAGCTAGTGTGGATTTAACTAATTAACCGTCAGATATATTATAATTCATTATATATACACTTCTCAACAAACCATACTTAGGATAATAATTAAGTCAAAATAAAGTAAGTAGCATCAAAGCCAGATAGCTCCTTCTTGCATTAGCAATGAAACGAGAGAGCTACTAAGATGAAGAGTCGTGACATAATCAGCTCCACCAACTAGCTCACATCCAATAAATACAGCAGGTTGATAGACACATTTTTTGTGTCTGAATTGTCCTCAGTGTTGGTATTGTTGGAACTCGATTTTTGTACTAATATTGTGTTTTTATGTATTTTTAGGTATTTTTGGAAATAAATATTTGTTGGAAATTCGGCTCGAAAAGTTGCTCGGAACACCCCCGGAGGACTTTGATATCTCGGACTCCCACTTTGGATAAGGGGTAACCCAATTACTAAGGGGCACCTGTTGATATTCGCACCCCACTGTGGGATAAGGGGCAACCCTTTCTTCCTCGTTTGAAAATTATTTTGGCGGGAAAACTTGTTTTCTTCTTTGGAAGATTTTGGTCGGATTTTTGAAGGAGTTTCGGTGAGACTCAATGGTCGAAAATCATTGGGTATCTTCCTTTGGGCCTAACAGGACTGGTATTGGTCTTCTTTTCGATCCAAATTGGCGGGAATTCCCACGAGAAGAAAACAGGGAACCATATATACGTTGAATTTATTCTCGGGATTTGTTGTTATTAGGAAGATTTATTGTGGCTTTGAGCGTGTTGAACCAATATTTGATGAGTTGGAAGCGTGTTTGGAGGGGTTAGATTGCTGGCAGACGCGTGAAGGTGTTAATTTTGGGAATTATCTCCCGCGACTGCATGAGAAGATTTTTGAGAATACTCGGAGTTATGAGGGAGGATTCTCTTGCATGTGATGCTATATAAGTTTTAGAGGATCATTAGAATGAAGACGGAGAGTTTGGGAGAGTTTGGGAGATGTACAGAGCCAAAATCGAAGTTGCACCGTTTTTTTCTCTCTCGCTTCTTGCACAAAGAACACGAAGAAATGACCACCGAGGCGGTCGTTCTTCTACAAAGTGACAACGACACTTCGGCGTGGGTCGTAATACGGAGGCGAGACTTAAAAGCGCGTAACGGTTTTTAACCTTCTTTGTAATAGTGTTTGCAACACTTATAATCGTTGCAAATATTCGATTTTATCATTTTCTCCATTCCATCATTTGTACACCTCTTTTGAGCAATAAAAATGGATTTTGAGCGTGTTTCCAACATGATGAGGTAGAACCCATCACTGGGACGACGGAGGAAGACGAACTTCATACATGGGTAATTTTAATTAATTCTTTTTATGACTTTTGCCTTCGATTAAAAATTGAATTATGATTTGATTAAATTAGTTATTATTTTATTAGATGGGTCATGCTTGCTTAAATGTTTGATGTCCCATGCTTACGATTTATAACTAATATTTTGAGAATCAACATTGGCAAAAATAAGAGTCCATGTTTTTATTTGTTGAGCTATAATTGTTAAAAGAATTAATATTTGAACCTTTTGTTATGAGTTTGTCGGAATCCTGAATCCCAGTAACCCTCTCCGTCTTGTGACATAAATTGTATATTTTCTGTATTTTTATTTATTAAATCCTAAGATCGATTTCATCAAGTCCGAGTGAACGACAACCTTACTACCACTTTCTACAACATTATTGAGTTTTCATCAATTTTTGGCGCCGCCGACGCGGACTTGTGTATAGATTTGTTTTTAGGTTTTATTTTTCTTTTTATTATTTTTGTTCTTTTTTACGCGTTTTGGTATTTCTGTTTGCTTTCAGATTTGGAGTGGAGCGAAAGAAAAAGAGAAAGTGCTGAAAAGAAAAGCAAAGCCAAAATAGGAAAGAAAAGAGAGATCCGAACGGAGTGAAGAAGAAAATTTTGTATATAGTGTAATTATTTTTTTTATTTTTTTTTAGAAACTGTAATTAGGTAATTAATTTTGTAATTTTTATTTTTTGGACTTTTTAATTTTTGGACTTTATTTTTGGACCATTGGACATTTGTTTTTTAAAACCCTAAGGAAGGGTTATTTAAATACAAACTGCACAGGGAAGGACGACGATTACGATATCGTCTCGGCCCCTCGGGTTCGTACATGACATAGGAGTCGTGGCCCGAGTCGACTTCAACGGTTCATCCCCCTTCGGGAACGGGAGGTAAGAATTCTAAACACCCGCGAATCCCTCGTCGGCGGGTTTACTTTGGATGATTTCGTGTGAATATATGTCGAGGAACCGAATCCCACGCTTTAATTTCCTAGTAAAGGGCAAGGACTGGCCATACAAGATAAGAGTTCGGATTTCATCACCGTTCTCTTCTTGCCCGCCTTAGGAAAACGAAACCAAACACGAACCTAAGCCTAAAATTTTGACTAGAACGAGACCTATAGGGTAACGAGCTTAATAGGAAAGTCGTTCGAAAAATATTGGTTACTCTTTTGAGCATACTTCGAAGTTCATGATGGTTTCTGTGAGTTGAATGCGTGACTGCGCCGCCTTGTAATGCGGTGAGGCCCTGGGTATCAAAGCTCCACGCAGCTTCCCTCGCCTCTATCAACTTACTTAAACTCGGATTGATTCCAGAGGGGTTTGCTTAGATTATAACTAATTCCCTTTCGAAGGATTAGAAGCTGGTCTAGAAAACAATCTAAGTGGATCCATCATGCTTTTTGTTTGCTAGAAATCAGTAGGTTTGCTGTGGTCGAGTCAGCCTTGTTTGTGTTTGTGTAGAATTCCCTGCAGTTAGGATGTCAAACTGGTATAGCCAATACAACGAATATCCAACTGAACAATATGGACATTATTACTATGACCATAGTGTGAATAGTGGTTGGGAACACCAACCTTTTGAAGGTTATGGGTCACACCATGGTGAGCCCAATTACTATCCACACGTGCATCGGTCTTATGAGAAAAACAATTCATCTATTTCTCTAGAAGAGGCTTTCAAGAGTCATTCCTTATTTATGAAGGAAACCTTAAATGTTCCAGATGAGTCCCTAGAGCAATCAACTAGGATGTCTTTAGAAGAGACTCTTAAGCAATTTACTGAAAGTACAAATAGGATTGTCGAAAAACTTGCTCGAAATAATCTTAATTTCCAATACACTGTTTCCAATAATACCCATGAAAATGAGGATATTTATAATCAAGATGACGAGGTTAGATTTGGTAACACTAATTTAGATGAGGTTCAACCATTTTCATGTTATGATTATGATGAGGATAGTGTTGATGAAGAATTTGAAATCAGTAGGCATAGTGATCAGGAATTTGTTACTCCAATTGAGCTTAATGATGATAATACTTCTAGTTCAAATCCAAATAATTTTAATAATTATTCACCTATTCGAAAGGACGAGGATTTGACTAGAGATGCCACCGTTTTAGACGATGTAGTTCATGATCCTTTAGCCTGCAATATGCTTTGGATAATCCATTATTTGATGTGCCTATAAGTGAATCGAGGAAGTAATTATGATTAACACCTTAGTTAACGGGCCTTTACTAGAAACTTTATTTGATAATCCTTTATATGATTGTGATGATGGTTTAGAGGAAAGAGTTTACCCGAGAATACTGTTTTAGAGTCTAGTGATTTAGAAACACTAGTCTTAGAAGACGATAAACTCGTAGAGATGAGTAAGGATGCATTACCACGATAATAACTTAGAATCAATTGACCATTTTCAGGATTCTGATGTTCTAGAAATTAGGGAAATTGTGAATAGTCTATCTAGAGACACTGAAAACTCTAAGTTTGGGGGTGATTATCACTCTCCTAGTGCATTACCTTTAACTCTCAAAAAGTCCCCTCACTTAGGACTGGACATCCGTGCCTCAACCATTTTACAAGACTATCTTCATACACTTTTTACTTTGAACCTAGTTGTGTCCATAGGGAAGTTCGGTTGTTAGAAACCCATCCTCTGGTTGATGTGGTTAACCTGTGCTATGATACCACGATTGACTTTGTTTTCCCACCAAAAACCTTCCTTCCAATTGTGGGTACGTATAAGTTTCAGATGTGTCAATTATTAAGTTTTGAGACTAAACCTAATTACTTTAGGATATTAGGGATGACACATTTTGATAGACACATTTTTGTGTCTGATTTAATCTCAATTGTATATTTTGTTAGTGCTCGATTTTGTATTTATTATGGCTTTTTGTGTCTTTGTAGGTGTTTTTGGAGAAATACACTTGTGCGGAGAAATGACTCGAAAAGTGGTTTTTGCGCTCGTGGGAGAAAATTACTATTCGCACACCTCAAATGGATAAGGGGCACCTCAATTACTAAGGGGTACACACTTGTTATTTGCACCCTTGGGGCATCCCAAAAGGCGTCTCGCTAAAGGCACCCTTACTCTGGTTAAGGGGCAACCCATCTTCAACAATTCAAATGCAAAAAGGCGGGAAAATTGTTACAGTTGAGAAGCAGATTAGGGTTGGATTTTTAAGCGTGATGGAGAGAGACTCAATCTCTGATATCTTAGGGATAGACCTGTTAGACCTAAACAGGCATGGTATGGTAATTAGAATTGATCGAATCAACAAGCATCAAGGAGTTTGAAGAAAACAGGAAGATTAAGTTATCACGCGAGATTTTCTAAAACACAATTGTGAGAAGTTTTTGCTCGAGTTTTTCACGGAAATTGGTTGGACTTATCACAGTCCATCAAACAGGTTGGTAAGGCTTTGAGATTCAAAGAATATTTGATTTACGTGAGTTGAAGCTAAAAACGGGGAGGTGCATTATCTCGGGTATGGTTTGGCTATTTCTAGAAGATTACGTAGAAGAATAGGAAAGTATATCTTTCCTGCAATTCAAATATATCTTGGAGAGAGTTGGGTGAATATTTGATAACCAGCAGAAGACGTGTGTAGAGAAGATTATGGAGAAAGTTCCGTAACTTGGCAGCAAAGGAAAAGAAAGATTTTCTCGGGATTTAGTGGCCCTGTTGGGTATATAAGGGTCTGTTCGAGTCCTAAAAATAGGGTCGATACTGGGGGATAGTTTTGGGGGGCGAGCAGAGGGTTTGGAGGAGCTACAGAGATCAACAGAAGGAGTTTCAGAGAAAGTTCTCTGCTGCTGCAAAACTCAAGAACATCAAGAACATTGAACCAACAGAGCGGTCGCATGCGGTCTCGAAACAAGGACAGAGACAGACAAGTATCGTTGTTCAACAAGTCTTAGAAATCTGTGAAAAAGTGACGCCTCAGAACACCATTACTGCGTTACAAATCTCTATTTTATATAATTTCTTCAATAAAACACCTTTTTGAGCTATGGATAATTATTTTGTGCGTGTTTTTGATATGAGGAGCTAAACCCCAACACTGGGACGACGGAGGAAGCCATATTTCATGCGTGTGGTAATTATATTTAATTCTTTCATGACTTTTTGCATGGATTGTTAATTGTTTTATGGTTTTTATTGAATGGTTGTGATTTCAATTGATGGGTTATACTTAGGTTAAGTCTTTCGATATCCCATGCTTTAGATATACAGTCGTTGCTTTTCAAAAATCTACCTTGGCAAAACATGGAGTCAATATTTTATTATTATTTGAGCTATAATTGTCTAGAATAAATATATTAATCGCATGAATGAATTTTATGGTGGAATCAAGTCCCTGGTTCTCTCGATATTTGTGACAAAACTTGTGTATATATTTTATTTGTTTTTAATATTTTCTGAAACCAAATCTTTACAAGTCTGAGTGAACGAAGTCTTTCTTACCACTTTACAAACAACTTCAAAATCACATCAATTTTTGGCGCCGCCGACGCGGACTTGTATTTAGATTTGTTTTAGGTTTATTTTTATTTTTTGTTCTTTTTTACGCCTTTGGTATTCTTTTGATTCTTTTCAGATTTGGAGCGAAGCTACGAGGAAAGAAAAAGTGCTATAAAAGGAAAGCATCGCCAAAGAAGGAAAGAAAAGAGGAGTCCAAGGAGTGAAGAAGAAGATTTTGTATATAATTATTTTGTTTTATTTTTAGAAACTGTAAATAGGGTTGTATTTTTGTAATTTTTTCTTTTTATTTTTGGACACTTTTTGGACTTTATTTTTAGACTTGGACATTATTTTTAAAACCCTAAGGAAGGGTTAAAAATTAAATAAAACTGTTGCGGTAGGAAGGACGATGAGTTACGATCTTTGTCTCGGCCCCTCGGAGTTCGTGACACTCGACATCGGAGTCGGTGGCATGAGTCGACTTCAACGGTTCATCGCCCGTCCTGTACGGGAGGTAAGACTCTATCCACCCACGAATCCCCTGTCAGTGGGTTTTAATTCTGTGTGACAACTCACACCCCTGCGAATAGAATGTCGAACTGGTATAATAATAGCCAATACAACGAATATTCGAATGAGTTTCAAACTGGACATTACTACTTTGACCATAATATGAATAGTGGTTGGGAACATCAGCCTTTTCAAGGTTATGGCTCATACCATGATGAGCCCAATTACTATCCATACACCCACCGGTCATATGAGCAAAATTCCTCTCTACTAGAGTCCGCATGTAAGTTAGCTGAGTCAACACAAAAGTTACTTGAGTCAACACCGAGATGAATAACTAAGTTATGGACGAAAGCAATGAAACATGTGAACCTTCTTTCCTAGATACAATCAGGAAGTCATGTGAGTCGACTCAGAAAATGCTGTTAGAGGCCCAGGAAAGAAATGCTCAAGATAGTCTTAATTTCCAATATAGTGTTTCCAATAGTACCTTTGAAAATGAGGATAGTTATTTGCATAATCAGGATGACGAGGTTAGAATTGGTAACACTACTTTAGATAAGGTTCAACCATTTTCATGTTATTATAATGATGATTATGATGAGGATAGTGTTGATGAAGAATTTGAAATAAATAGGCATAGTGATCAGGAATTTGTTACTCCAATTGAGCTTTACAATGATAATATTATTTCTAGTTCAAATCCAAATAATTTTAATAATTATTCACCTATTCAAAAGGACGAGGATTTGACTAGAGATACCCCGCTTTTTTAGACGATGTAGTATTCCCTTATGATTACGTTTCGATGATAGTTTTGAGGAACGAGTTTCTTCCGAGAATATTGTTTTAGAGTCTAGCGATTTAGAAACATTAGTCTTAGACAAAGAAAATGAACTCGTAGAAATGAGTGAGGATGAACCCGACTTAGAAGAATCAATTGACCATTTTCAGGAATTAGATGACCTTGAAATTAGGAAGTTGTGACTAGTCTTTCTAGAGACACCGAAAACTCTAAGTTTGGGGGTGATTATCATTCTCCATGTGCCTTAACTCTTAGAAAGGTCCCTCACTTGGGACTTGACATTTTTGCCTCAACCATTTTACAAGATTATCTTCATACACGTTTTCCCCGAACCTAGTGATGTCCATAGGGAAGTTCAGGTTGTTAGAAACCCATCCTCCTGGTTGATGTGGTTAGCCTAGGCTATGATACCCAGATTGATTTTGTTTTTCCACCAACTATTTTTCAACCAATTGTGGGAATGTATGAATTTCAAATGTGTCAGTTATTAAGTTTTGAGACCAAACCTAATTATTTTAGGAGAATAGAAATGACACATTTGCTTAAGATTGACCGCCAGTTTCATCGTGGTCAATTGGGTAAGTCAAAACTGATTGACTTTAAGGATCCTCAATTATTCAGGTTATTATTATGTGCTTCTAAGTTCTTATTTGAGTTTTTACAGACTTTACAACCTGAACTGGATCTTAGCTTTGAGGAATTCCAGCACGTGCAAATATTTTATGTGGACCCAGTCATAGAGCCTGAACCTGAACCACAGCTAGATGTAGTTGTCTTAAACAGGAAACTAGACAAGGGAGTGCTTTATTTGTTGATATTCTTGGCATGTTGCAGATTCCTTTTATTTGTGATAGCTCTATTTGGTTTTGATGACCCACGTAAATTTTGCTATTACTTTATGATTCTATGAGGTGACTAATCCTTTCTTGGTCCGTCGAAGACGTTAAACTTAGCACTTCTTGGGAGGTAACCCAATATTCATGCGACACGGTAATATCTTTCCTTAACTCTTTTGCTTCAAATGGTAACAGTTTCTCCTTGTTCATGCTTTTAATTTTATCTTTAGAACATTGAGGACAATGTTAGATTTAAGTTTGGGGGTATGGGAGAAACTTTGTAGTTGCAATAAATAAACCCAAGAGCCTAGAAATTTATGCTTATTAAGGATGGCACTAACCAATCTAAGTGGATGGAAGCATTTTGGTTGTAGGAGTTGAGGAACCAATCTGATTAGATGGAAACATCTAAAGAGTCTATTCATAAAAGCACAGAGCTCAGGTGTTAGAAATAACATGATAGTTTCACCAATCTTGTCGAGTCCTTTTCACTTCTGTTTTTATTTTGTTTTGTTTTTAAACTATTTTCTCTAAGTGATTAGGTGGGGCCCACGAATCAAGTTGTTACCGATGCTAGGGTGAATTAGAGTGATTGAGATACAAAAAAAAAAAAAAAAAAAAAGAAAAAGAAAAAGAAAGGAAAAGAAAGTGAGAAAGTGAGACCATCCGACCAACCGGAATAAATTCAATAAAGTCGACCACCTGGAACCCTTGTATATGCTAGTTGTGTTGACCCAGAGTTAGGTTTACCACCACCGGTTCCCTTGTATATGCCAAAGTGTGTTGATATTAGTCGACTAGTATCTCGGTCCATTAGGATAGGTTCATTTTGGAGGCCTTCAGATGAGATATGGGAAACATCGATCACTTAGTAAACATCAAAACCATCTATGTTTTCTCTATATCCATCTTCTTGATCTATCCATGTGATTAGTTTTGACTCCGGGTATTGATGTCCATAGTGCAACTATCTCGAGTAGAGCTCGTGACTTACATATGAATTTTAGTATGCTTGAGTGCAAACTCGTGTACAAAGAATTGGAATTTCGCATCGGTACTTCCTCCCGTAGTCGATAAGTATGCCAACCAAGGAGATTCTTTAGTGCCTTCCAAGGTTCTCGTAGATAGTTAGGGTCCGGAGAAAAGGTTTTGTGGGTACACCTCTTGTAAACCCTCCCGAGACTATAATTCCGGCCACTAGGCCACCTAGGGGTTTAAAGGCTTATTGCATACGCTAAATGCAATCGACGATGCTCGCGATAGGTGAGTTAGGATTTTATTTTGTAGATTTGATTTGCTCGAGGACTAGCAAATAATAAGTTTTGGGTATTTGATAGACACATTTTTGTGTCTGATTTAATCTCAATTGTATATTTTGTTAGTGCTCGATTTTGTATTTATTATGGCTTTTTGTGTCTTTGTAGGTGTTTTTGGAGAAATACACTTGTGCGGAGAAATGACTCGAAAAGTGGTTTTTGCGCTCGTGGGAGAAAATTACTATTCGCACACCTCAAATGGATAAGGGGCACCTCAATTACTAAGGGGTACACACTTGTTATTTGCACCCCAGGGCATCCCAAAAGGCGTCTGCTAAAGGCACCCTTACTCTGGTTAAGGGGCAACCCATCTTCAACAATTCAAATGCAAAAAGGCGGGAAAATTGTTACAGTTGAGAAGCAGATTAGGGTTGGATTTTTAAGCATGATGGAGAGAGACTCAATCTCTGATATCTTAGGATAGACCTGTTAGACCTAAACAGGCATGGTATGGTAATTAGAATTGATCGAACTGGGCTGCATCACCGAGTTTGAAGAAAACAGGGAAGATTAAGTTATCACCTGCGAGATTTTCTAAACACAATTGTGAGAAGTTTTTGCTCGAGTTTTTCACGGAAATTGGTTGGACTTATCCTGGTCCATCGAAACAGGGTTGGTAAGGCTTTGAGATTCAAAGAATATTTGATTTACGCGGAGTTGAAGCTAAACAGGGGAGGTGCATTATCTCGGGTATGGTTTGGCTATTTCTAGAAGATTACGTAGAAGAATAGGAAAGTATATCTTTCCTGCAATTCAGATATATCTTGGAGAGAGTTGGGTGAATATTTGATAACCAGCAGAAGACGTGTGTAGAGAAGATTATGGAGAAAGTTCCGTAACTTGGCAGCAAAGGAAAAGAAAGATTTTCTCGGGATTTAGTGGCCCTGTTGGGTATATAAGGGTCTGTTCGAGTCCTAAAATAGGGTCGATACTGGGGGATAGTTTTGGGGGCGCGAGCAGAGGGTTTGGAGGAGCTACAGAGATCACGTAAGGAGTTTCGAGGAGAAAGTTCTGCTGCTGCAAAAACTCAAGAACATCAAGAACATTGAACCAACATGAGCGGTCGCAGAAAGCGGTCTCGTAAAAACAACGACAGAGACAGACAAGTATCGTTGTTCAACAGTCTTAGAAATCAGAATGATGACGTCTCAGAATAACACCATTACAGCGTTACAAATCTCTATTTTATATAATTTCTTCAATAAAACACCTTTTTGAGCTATGGATAATTATTTTGTGCGTGTTTTTGATATGAGGAGCTAAACCCCAACACTGGGACGACGGAGGAAGCCATATTTCATGCGTGTGGTAATTATATTTAATTCTTTCATGACTTTTTGCATGGATTGTTAATTGTTTTATGGTTTTTATTGAATGGTTGTGATTTCAATTGATGGGTTATACTTAGGTTAAGTCTTTCGATATCCCATGCTTTAGATATACAGTCGTTGCTTTTCAAAAATCTACCTTGGCAAAACATGGAGTCAATATTTTATTATTATTTGAGCTATAATTGTCTAGAATAAATATATTAATCGCATGAATGAATTTTATGGTGGAATCCGAAGTCCCAGTTCTCTCGATATTTGTGACAAAACTTGTGTATATATTTTATTTGTTTTTAATATTTTCTGAAACCAAATCTTTACAAGTCTGAGTGAACGACATCTTTCTTACCACTTTACAAACAACTTCAAAATCACATCACATTTGTTTAAGGAAGACCACCAATCTTATTGTGGTCAGCTATGTAAGTCAAAACTGATTGACTTAGAGGATCCTCAATTATTCAGGTTATTATTATGTGCTTCTAAATTTTTATTTGAGTTTTTCCGCACTCTAGAACCCGAACATTCGGATCTAACTTATGAGGAAACGCAACCCATGAAAACTTTTTTATCTAGACCCTTTTATAGAGCTCGAACCCGAACCACAACTAGATGTAGTTGTCTTAAACAAAAAAATAGATAAGGGTGTTTTGGATATCTTCCTGGTTTGTTGCAGTCTCCTCTTCTTGTGGTTAGCACTTTTTGATCCAAATGACCGCAGCTTATTCCTATTGTTGCTATATGATTCTTCGAGGTGACTAATCCTTTCCAATGTCTGGCTGAAGACTTTAAACTTAGCACTTCTTGGGAGGTAACCCATGCTCATGCAACACGGTAATATCTTTCCTTATCTCTTTTGCTCCTAGTGGTAACAGTTTCTCATTGTTCATGCTTTTAATTTCATCTTTAGAACATTGAGGACAATGTTAGATTTAAGTTTGGGGGTATGGGGGAAACTTTTTAGTTGCAATAAATAAACTTCAGAGACTAGAAATTTATGCTTATTAAGGATGGCACTAACCAATCTAAGTGGATGGAAGCATTTTGGTTGTAGGAGTTGAGGAACCAATCTGATTAGATGGCAACATCTAAAGAGTCTATTCATAAAAGCACAGAGCTCAGGTGTTAGAAATAACATGATAGTTTCACCATATCTCGTTGAGTCCTTTTCACTTTTGTTTTTATTTTGTTTTGTTCTTTGTAAACTATGTTTCTCTAAGTGATTAGGTGGGGCCCACGAATCAAGTTGTTACCAATGCTAGGGTGAATTAGAGTGATTGAGATACAAAAAAAAAAAAAAAAAAAAAAAAAAATTGAGACCAGACCATCAGACCAACCGGAATAAATTCAATAAAGTCGACCACTGGAACCCTTGTATATGCCAGTTGTGTTGACCTAGAGTTAGGATTATCGACCACTGGTTCCCTTGTATATGCCAAAGTGTGTTGATATTAGTCGACTAGTATCTCGGTCCATTAGGATATGTTCATTTTGGTGAGGCCTTCGCATGAGATATGGGAAACACTGTCACTTAGTAAACATCAAAACCATCTATGTTTTCTCTATATCCATATTCTTGATCTATCCATGTGATTAGTTTTGACTCCGGGTATTGATGTCCATAGTGCAACTATCTGAGTAGAGCTCTGTCACTTTATATGAATTTTTGTATGCTTGAGTGCAAACTCGTGTACAACAATTGGAATTTCGCATCAGGGTACTTCCTCCTGTAGTCAATAAGTATGCCAACCAAGGAGATTCTTTAGTGCCTTCCAAGGTTCTGTAGATAGCTAGGGTCCGGAGTAAAGGTTTTGTGGGTACACTGTAAACCCTCCGGAGACAACACTCGCCTCTAGGGCCACCTAGGGGTTCAAATGATTTTTATTTTCTAGAATAAAATTGCTCGAGGACTAGCAAATAATAAGTTTGGGGGTATTTGATAGACACATTTTTTGTGTCTGAATTGTCCTAAGTGTTGGTATTGTTGGAACTCGATTTTTGTACTAATATTGTGTTTTTATGTATTTTATGGTATTTTTGGAAATAAATATTTGTTGGAAAATTCGGCTCGAAAAGTTGCTCGGAACACCCCCGGAGGACTTTTGATATTCGGACTCCCACTTTGGATAAGGGGTAACCCAATTACTAAGGGGCACCCTGTTGATATTCGCACCCCCAGCTGTGGGATAAGGGGCAACCCTTTCTTCCTCGTTTGAAAATTATTTTGGCGGGAAAACTTGTTTTCTTCACTGGCAGATTTTGGTCGGATTTTTGAAGGAGTTTCAGTGAGACTCAATGGCTGAAAATCATTGGGTATCTTCCTTTGGGCCTAACAGGACTGGTATTGGTCTTCTTTTCGATCCAAATTGGCTGGAATTCCCACGAGAAGAAAACAGGGAACCATATATACGGTGTAGTTATTCTCGGGATTTCTTGTTATTCCGGGAAGATTTATTGTGGCCTCGAGCGTGTTGACCCAATATTTGATGAGTTGGAAGCGTGTTTGGAGGGGTTAGATTGCTGGCAGACGCATGAAGATGTTAATTTTGGGAATTATCTCCCGCGACTGCATGAGAAGACTTTTGAGAATACTCGGAGTTATGAGGGAGGATTCTCTTGCATGTGATGCTATATAAGTTTTAGAGGATCATTAGAATGAAGACGGAGAGTTTGGGAGAGTTTGGGAGATGTACAGAGCCAAAAATCGAAGTTGCACCGTTTTTTCTCTGCTGCTGCTGCTGCACCAAGAACACGAAGAACAGACCACCAGAGGCGGTCGTTCTTCTACAGTGACAACGACACTTCGGCGTGGGTCGTAATACGGAGGCAGACTTAAAAGCAGTAACGGTTTTTAACCTTCTTTGTAACAGTGTTTGCAACACTTATAATCGTTGCAAATACCCGATTTTATCATTTTCTCCATTCCATCATTTGTACACCTCTTTTGAGCAATAAAAATGGATTTTGAGCGTGTTTCCAACATGATGAGCTAGAACCCATCACTTTGGGGACGACGGAGGAAGACG
This sequence comes from Papaver armeniacum, assembly GCA_023531295.1. Lineage (NCBI taxonomy): Eukaryota > Viridiplantae > Streptophyta > Magnoliopsida > Ranunculales > Papaveraceae > Papaver > Papaver armeniacum. Next base: position 1,125,016 of record JAJJWW010004044.1, read on the forward strand.
AACTTCATACATGGGTAATTTTAATTAATTCTTTTTTATGACTTTTGCAATCGATTAAAAATTGAATTATGATTTGATTAAATTAGTTATTATTTTATTAGATGGGTCATGCTTGCTTAAATGTTTGATGTCCCATGCTTACGATTTATAACTAATATTTTGAGAATCAACATTGGCAAAAATAAGAGTCCATGTTTTTATTTGTTGAGCTATAATTGTTAAAAGAATTAATATTTGAACCTTTGTTATGAGTTTGGCGGAACTCGAATCCCAAAGAACTCTCTCCGTCTTGTGACATAAATTGTATATATTCTGTATTTTTATTTATTAAATCCTAAGATCGATTTCATCAAGTCCGAGTGAACGACAACCTTACTACCACTTTCTACAACATTATTGAGTTTTCATCACAGGTACCGACAGACTACATCCTAATCATATAAGTGCTTTCTCGATTTCTTTTCCACGTCTTGGGTGTTCGTCGAGTTCATGATATGTTGGGTTTCCGTCAAGATCATAAAAAGGGTCTTGATGGTATATGACACATGCAATATGTACTCTTACTGAAGATCACTACAACTCTTTGTGATACAATTATTGTTTTTGTCTCTATTATAAATAATATATTTCCTTGCCAAATATAGATATATAACAAAGTTGTTTCGAAATGTATGATATGGAGTCTGGTAGCTATATGAACGTCTACATTGGCCGATTATGGGTTGATGTTCTTCGACCACGAAGAACAACAAGAACAATAAGTCGACGTCAATGAGCTTATTAGTCAATTATTTAGAATCAACTAATGTGGACATAGAAGTCGACCGATATTGGATAAATCTAGAAAAACAGATTTTTTGAAAAATTTAAAATATTAATTAGATATATAATTAAGGAAAATGGTTTTGATAAAAAAGTATCTGAGAAGGTGCAATTTAATAGATTTGATTTAAGATTTTAAATTTTAATAATGAGGGTAACCTAGTACTTTCACCCTTTCTAGAAAATCCTTATCCCCCCCATCTAGGTAGGTGAATAAAATGATAGGCCCAAGTAAATGACATAGCCCCAGAATCAGCTACACATGCTATTGTGTTAATTAGTAGATTTCAAATAAAAAGTGCCCCTAATATATCAACTTTTTCTAATAAAAATGTCATTTAGAACACTTGGACATGGGAGAGTTTAAAGGACATATTACACTGTCTTTACATCCATAAATGTATCAACTATGTCATAGCTTTGGATTCACATGTTTATGTGAACCAACATTGCAGTTTTAATATATGATGTTCAAATCCTCTTTTCGGAACAGGAGGGGAAAAAAACTATAATGTGTTAAAGTGAATAAACTATTTTAACATTTTTACCTTTTCTTACTAGTACTATTGGGATTTGGGCATGGAATACTAACGTGCTCGTATCTCATAAACATCTGTAATAGTGAAGCTTCAAAAGAATATTAAATATCTTTTAATTTCAAGTTTCATTAACATCATCTCTGTGGTGCCTACTGCCTACTTCTAAAGGGGAGTTAAGAGTCTTGAGAAGGTAAAAGATATAACTTCTTTTTTAGATTGAATGAGAGAATATATAAGAAAAAGAGAATTTACAGAGTCTACCACTGGTAGAAAGAAGAAAGAAAGCAAAAGTTACTAGAAAATCAGGTACATGAGACAGTTAAAGATTGTAGATGGTGAAATTTGGATAAGGGTCAAAAGCGTCATTTCAAGACCATATACAAAACTCAACTCTCACGGGAGAGATTAAGCCCTTGGCCCTCAAGGCACCCATAGCCACGATTTCTAGTACACGTTCCCGCGTGAAACTGCTGGTCGTGATGTCGTGATTCCTAAAGCACATCCTTGACGAGATACTGCTGGTCACGTAGGCTCTGTAGAGCGTAAAACGTCCCCCACAGACTTATGAACAGAACAACCACAATTATATCATGTCTTTGTGAGACGCAGCTGATTGTAATGCCATGATTCCTAGTATACATCCCCGCGAGATACTGCTGGTCATGTAGGCTCTGTAGATGCGTAAAACGCCCGACGGACTTATGACCCAGAGCGGAGACATACATGTCTCCTGTAAGAACAACTCACCCTATTTGAGATCAAAAACTGATTCCTAGTACATCATCGCGAGATACACTGGTCATGAGTGCTCTTGGCTCTGACTCGACTTACTGAGTTTTCCGAATAATTCCTAGGACATCCCCGCAAGATACGCTGGCTATTCTGCCTCTGGGCCCTTTCGACAGATTTCTAGAACATCTTTCCGAGATACACTGGTCATGTCGGCCCCATAAATACGGACACAATTGATTCCAAGCACATCTCTGCAAGATACGCTGGTCAAAGACAAGTGATCTGAAGTCTCGTAGAGACATTAATTGGGTGTACAAATCCCTTTCTCTCTCTTCAGGTCGAGTCCCAGCTGACCGCAGAGAGATTCTGATCCGTCAATAAAATCTTCATAGAGATTTGGATCCGTCTGCAAAATCTCGGAGAGATTCACATCTCTTCTCAAAATCCCGGAGAGATTCATATCTCTCCACAAAATCTCAAAGATATTCACATCTCTTCTCGAAATCTCGAAGAGATTCACATCTCTCCAAAAATTCTCATAGAGATTCACATCTCTTCTCGAAATCCCGTAGAGATTCACATCTCTCCACAAAATCTCAAAGAGATTCACATCTCTTCTCAAAATCTCGGAAAGATTCATATCTCTCTGCAAAATCTTAGTGAGATTCAAATATCTCGTGAAATCTCAGACAGGGCCGAATATTCCCCATTGAAAAAGCGGGGGTCGAATAACCACACCCAATATTTTGTTCGGTAATTTGTATAGAATAACTCCAATATAATACCAAGAGAATCAACTATACAGTCGGACTCAATTAAGGAAAAATATCCAAGAGTCATGTCTCAATTTCTCAATACAATCTGCAATCGAACAGATAGAAATCTATGAGCCTGATTGATATGATAAATAGCTTGAATAGTACCAAAGACCAATGTTCAAGTGTCAATCAATTTATATCAACAACCAAAGGTTGGATTTACCAATTTATTGAACTACGCACAACCTGTGATATTTTAATTATATAAAAAAATATAATGCGGAAAAGAAATAACATAGACACCATAAGTTTTGTTAACGAGGAAACCGCAAAATGCGTAAAAACCCGGGACCTAGTTCAGTTTTGAATACCACATTGTATTAAGCCGCTACAGGACACTAGCATATTACAAGTTAACTTCGAACTGGAATGTAGTTGATCCCTAACCAAGTCTCACACCAATTAAGGTACGGTCGCGTTTCTTACATCTCTCGAATTTAAGGAGAAGGACTCTACGCAATTGATTCGCTTAGCTGATCTCACCCAAAACTAAGAGTTGCTACGACCCAAAGTCAAAGACTTTAAACAAATCTATCCCTCACAGATAAGTCTATTCTGATTGATAAATCAGTCTCAATGTATACCTTTGAAGTTTTGTTCCGTCTTTTGATAAATAAAGGTGAACATGAACCAATTGATAATCCGGTTTTATATTCCCGAAGAACAACCTAGAAATATCAATCACCTCAGAGTAATTTAACTATATGGTAGTAGAAGAAGTTATTGTGGAATCACGTAGAATGAGACGAAGAGCTTTGTGATTACTTTTTACATCTTACCTATCGGAGATAAATCTCGAGCAAATCTTAGAGAAGATAATACTCAATACGATAGAACAAGTAAGATCACGCAACTACAAAGAAAATAGTTGGCTCTGGTTTCACGAATCCCAAATGAGTCTTCAAGTCGTTAACCTATAATGGTTTTGGAAATACCTAGGTTAAAGGAGAATCGACTCTAGTCGCAACTAGGTAACAGGAAAGTGTCGGGATTAGGTTTTCCAGTTGCTAGAGTTCTCCCTTATACAGTATTTCAAATCAGGATTTGCTTTCAAACAAATCTAGGTTAGCTTAGAAACAAAACATTCAATATTCACCGTTAGATGAAAACCTGATTTAAGATTCAAGCTAAGTTTGCTTAAAACCAAAGCAATATATCTCCACCGTTAGATGGTCTTAGCTTGTTACACACAAATGAAATATACCTTCGTTTAGATATGGGTAACCGTACCTAAACGTGTATATTGAGTTGGCTCAACAATAGTTAACCGAAGTTATCCATATGGACACTTTTTTCTTCACCACATTCATCTAACACTTCTAGATAAAATATGATCAATCAATCATGAAAGATAATCAAATGAATCTAATTGTGTTACTCATAGAGTTGTTCAATTGTTTATATCTCATAGAAGTATACAAGACACAATTGAAACAAAATCGGATTTGATTCATGATTGTACAAAGTTCTTATACGAGAATCAATTCATGAACATTAAGTCACGGTTTGCAAAGATTGCATTCCTTAATTTATAAATATATTTGTTCATGAGTATGAAATCATACTTAACCGATTTTAGAACTTTAACCACTAAGTTTGCAAATGGGTACGCAGACTTTAGTTCCGGACTTTGGTCTTGTCCAGCAGTTTGCAAACGGGTACGCATACTGCTGTCCCGGACCGTAACTCAGGTAAAACCGTTCGCATACTGGTATGCAAACTTGGTTCCCAGATTAACAATTAAAACCGTTCGCATACTGGTATGCAAACTTGGTTTCCGGACCTGAATCATACCACAACAATTTGCATACTGTGTTATATCCAGACAAAGGTTAATTGTTCAAAACTCCCATTTGACTCATTGAAACATCCTTAGAAGACGACAATAGCTGTCTCACACAAACTATTAGCTTATAAGTAATTTTCAAGTGATCGAATGATCAATGCGAAACATTCCGAGTCGACATCAAATGACTGTCTCACACAAATCATGTAAGATGTTTCAAGGAAATTTTCACATGATTATCTTTTGATTTATTATTTAGTTTCCAAAAAATAAATTGTTTCCAACTAATCTCGTCAAGAATAATGATGAATGTATCTAAAGCAAAAAACTTCCAACATATATTTCGAGAAATAGATAACCGAGTTAAACTCAGCTCGAAATATCAAATGTGTATAATATAAAAGTCTATATAGCTATACGACTTAGTCTCAATAGGAGATAGAATAGAATAGACTTCTGAGTGATAGATAAGTTTTAGTCTCTACATACCTTTTGTTGATGAAGTTCCTCCAAGCTCTCCACGGTAGATCTTCGTCTTCAATAGATGAACGTCGTAAAGTCTAAAACTCAACTACACATTCTATCTTAATCCGAGACATAGCTTTAAGTAGACTAGAAATCAAGACTTATAGTTTTGATCACCTAAACTTTACAAACAAGCTTGAGATAGCAACGCTTGCGAGTTCGACCGAGCAATGCTCTAACACCCATGAGAGGCATGAGCCTCATATAGGAATCGAGTCTCCTTTTCAGACTCTCCACACAAATTCTGAGGCATCCCATGCCTTTTCACGTGACTCATCTTTGTCATTCTCACAAATTGGAAATATCTATCTCCTCTGGTCAATTCGGCTACGAAGAGAATATTTCTCTCAACACATCGATACAGAGGCTGACTTAATTTCACACAAATTGGGGGATATCAATTAGGGTTTTGATCTGGAGGTCTACGAGACGTGTGAGAAATACCCGGCCTATTCCTGAAGAGACGGGAAAATTGCTCCGCACGGCACGACAAGCAATCCTTATCTTCACCGACCTTAGATTGGAGAATTCAACTATAAATAGGTCATCTATTTCTCCAAGCTGACACACAACTTTCTCATAAACTCTCAGAGCAATTCTCCTTCAAACGCTAGAATTCTCAGACTTCTCTCTTCATCTGCTTCCCTCCCTAATACCCGCCCTAAGCCTCTTCCCTATGACTGAAGCAGCCTTTGAACGGGCACTGTGCGTGGTTCAGGTGAAGATTTTTCGTGCTCAACCTCCCGTAACTCAGTTTCAAAACCCTTGAATCCCACTTTGAGCCTCCCACCTATTTTAGGTAACTACAAAGATATAACGAGCCAACTAATACACCATAAACAACTCAAATGATAAATTCATTAATATATCGACTACAAAACCATCAATCTACAACGCGGGATGGTAAACCATTGGCAAAAAAAGCCATACATTTTGTTTTTTAATTAAGATTAATTCCTAAAGCTAACAACTATTAGCTAGTGTGAAGTTAACTAATTAACTATCTGATACATTTTTTTTTTTTTTTTTTTGATGATCCAATTTCTTCTATAATTAATATTTAAAATATAATAATAATGTTAAATAAAAATAATTTTTAAACAAAGCTTTTAGTTGGCAGCCTAGCAACAAGCTGGGCTCCAACACCTTTCTGAACAACAATGCCTAATCTATGAAAAATAAAACTACCATAACCACTACCAGCGTCGTTACTAACTAAGCAGTTCTTCAGACGCTTGAAAAAACATAAAGTATCCTCACCTAATTTTCCTAGAGTGGAAAAAGCTAAGACACCTAGACCATAACCATGGGAAACACACTTGTCCAAGTATTTAGTGTGTTTACGTGAGACCTCACTGGATATAGCTTTTCCGGGGACGAAAGAGCGGATTCCATCACCAAAGTGAAGGGCGAGACTCTGTGACATCCATACAAACATCCTTGCCATTTTCCCGATTGAGAACAAGAATGTCGCAGTGTTTCAAATCTTTGTCGTCCTTCGTCAGAAAACCCATAGAAACTTCCTTACGCACCGGCACACTAGCTTTGTAACAAATGTCCGCGATTACATCACGAACAAAATCATGTCGGAACTTAGGGACAATATCCTTAGCACAATGAAGCGCGTGATCCCCGAAGATATCCATAAATTTGTTACAACTTGGGCATAATACATTCTCAACGAACAGTGGTATACCAAAGCGATAGCAAAGCACAGCTCTAAACTGTCTAGGACCAAGGCACTGATTAAGCCCACTGATGGGTACAGCCAATAAATAATCTTGCGCATGCTTGATACGGTTACACTGCCACAAAATGGAATCTCTTGCAGACATAGAAAATTGGTCTGGGATTTGCTTCTTATTTGCATCGAAATAAGTGACTGCCAGGGAGTGCATGGAAGGGGGGGGCATTGTTATCGATACAATATGTAGAAGGTAAACCACATACCGAATAAATTTAAAGTGCAAACTGACAAGGTGGCCTTTGTCCGTTGATAATGAACTACCAAGAATCACCTTTTGCACCGAAGTAGTCGACTCGAGAAGCGAGGTAACAATACGCGCCGGGTATCACCATGGTGTAAATGCCAAGTCCACCATCTTTGATAGGCAAGGTAGCTAATCGCTATTGTAAAGGACCAAACCCCGCACCATCACCCGTAATTAGAAGTCTCAGGTATCTAAGTAGATGATCATCAAAAAGGGACGTGGATGATTGCAGGGCTGCGGGGTTGGTAGTACGCATTGCAAAATATAATCGAGACACTCCAGTGCAATTGCGAAGTAATAGCATCTCACTTTGGTGGTCTCTGAGTTTCTTGATTGCAGAAATTAATTGAGCAGTCTTATTCACCCTGCCCAACAACATATCACTTATATAATTCAAATCTAAACTCACTGGTCCTCCCAAAATTTTAACACCATTAGAAGGTCTACCAATATCAACAGGGAAAACACCATCAGTTGTGCTTCTAGGATCAGTAGAAGGCCAAAAGACTTCTGTCTTTTTTTATATTAAGATGTAAACCTCTGCATGGTCCTTCAGTTTCGATTATACTCAAAGCCTTGGCTACCTCCAATGTATCGCCAATAATTGTACCGTCATCTAGGTACCTAGCGTGCAGGTCGAGTTTGCATTGAGAAGCAATCATCTTCACCAGTGGGTGGAGTGTCAACACAAAGAGCAAGGGATCGAGAGGATCCCCTTGCTGAACTCCAAGTGCTGACGACAAAATATAATGGTCGTAATAGAGTTTAGCAGGTCTTAAGTAACAAAATTCAACCCAACGAGAAATACCTGGGCAATGAAGGCGGACTTCATTGATGAGGTGCGATCTGCTCACCATGTTGAAGGCATTGGAAAAGTCAATAAGCAACATTGACATTTTTATATATAATTCTAACTCATACATTATAACTCATTATATATATAATTCTCAAAAACCTACACCTAGGATAATAATTAACTAATATTAAAAGAAAAATAATTGAATCCCCAATTTCCAGTTGTGAGATGAGTGTTAAATTATACAAACAATGAAGAGATGATTTTGTAACGATTTTAGTCATTAATTTCCACTTGCCAAATCAGTTATTGTAATTATATTTTTATTTTTTTTGCTAAATCAGAAAACTTTATTAACAAAAATTTCCAAAGTCTACAACCAAAAATCAATACAAAAAGATATCCAGAGCTACATAAGAAGACTCAAGACTCCAACTAAACTTTAACGGAATCTAAAGTATTTATCATGAGGCCATTTTAACTTTCCAAGAAATGCATGTCCTTCATTATATAGTTCAACCTAGCCTAAACTTAATCTCACTCCTCTTTTTTCGCAAAGCATCATCAGAGAAATTTATTTATGTAGGAATGTCTGAATTGTAAAAGGTGCAACACCTTTTGCAGTCTCCACCAACAAGCTCACACATCCCATTGTTTGATAAAAAAGATGAGATAACTATCTTAGAATCATATTGCAAAAGTTTCCTGAAGTAACCATAGACCACTTCCCATTTTAGAGCTTTAATCACTGTCATAACTTTAGCCATAAAATTCGAAGTAACACCCAAACCACCCGATTCTAAACTCAAACATTCACCACTATCATTCCTATTGAGAAATCCATATCCAATACTTCTGGATTGCCTATATCCACACCATCACAACAAAGAAGTATTATATTTAAATTTGTTAACTTGAAAATCATTCAGAACTTCTACACTATATGTCAAAGGCTTTTAGATTCAATAAATCATACATATAATTCCACATGTGGCCAGTCATTCTATACATGCAGTCAAGAGTAAGATGTAGAATTTTATGTTTCACTTTTAGGATAGAAGAAGAACTAGACTCAAAGTAAACTTATACTTATTCCTTGTAAACCATATCTCCACCATCAAACAGAAACAAGCCGCTACATACACTAGCCTACTACCAATTAACTTCGGTCTGGAATGTAGTTGATCCCGAACTCAGTCTCACACCGATCCAGGTACAATCACGCTCCTTACGCCTTTGAATCCTAGCAGGACTCCGCGCAATTGATTCACTTAGATGACATCACACCAACTAAAAGTTGCTTCTTCTCAACTGAAGACTTCAAACCAAATCTGCCTCCCACAAATTAAGCCTGTATAAGTGATTTTTCTTTACGATCAAAACGAATTTAGATCAAGGTGGTTTGGAAATCGATAGCAATAGACAAAGTCTAGCTAACCTCAAAATCCGGACTTATGCAACCCGAAGTGCAGCCTAGATTATTATTCACCTCACAAGTATAAAATTTACGGAATCACAAAGTTTGAGACGAAGAGAACTTTGTGATTTATATCTATCTTGTTCAAGAGATAACTCAACAATCAAACAAGATCAGGATACTCAAGTTATCAAGATAAAAGATAACTGGACCTGGATTCACGAATCCCTGTGAAGTCCTTGTAGTCATTAAACCTTAAAAGGGTTTCTAAAGAGGACGACTCTAGATACAACTAGGACACACCAAAAATTAGTGTCGGGATTCAAAGATCCTAGCTTCTTGGAGTTCCCTGATAGGGTGTAGAATACATCCTATTTACTATCTATTGTTTATGCTTTCTTTGCTATTTTTCTTGTAAATTATGTATTTTACGCCTGTTTTGAGTTTTGTAGCTACTATGGAGTCGCACGGAGGAAAAGAAGAAGAAATCAACCAATTTGAGCAAAAAGGGCGTAATGGTCATTTTCCAGGCAACTACTATCTGGAGCACAGTCAATGTTAAGGGGAAACTCTCTGAAGGAATACTAAACAAAGATTAGCAATGGTTAAGGGGTAGCCATCCAGGTGTCCCTTATCATATATCATTGGGTGGTCGCATACAAGGTGGGTGCAAATAGCCGCCCCACATCTAAAACCTAAATTGGGTTCGTTGTCTTAAGTCACATTCAATTCATTACAGAACTCCTGAAATTGAGAAAAGGGAATAGAGGCGCAGCCATAAGCAGAATTGCGAGAGAGAAAATCGAGAGAAGAAACTGTGAGTTAAATGATGATTCGGGTGATGGTCGTTAAGCGATAGGGGTGGGACTTGGGTTGGTTGGTCGGGTTGGAAGGCTTGGCCGAGGCAGACCCGAGGTAGAATTTTCTTGCCCAGATTGCCCATGGAACCCGTGGAGGTGCTGCCCAAGTCCCGCCCAAGTTATATTCCTCGGGTTGACCCATGCTAATACTTTACAACATAAAAATTGTGGACATAGAATGAGGTTAGTTAGTAGACTCATATAAACCCTAATGACCTTAATTTAAGTCTTAAATTTATTTTTTATTAATGTGATAATAACAAATTTTAGTAATTATAAGATTTGATTATTTTATCTAGCTTAAATATCCAAATAACTTATGATTATTGACAATAATATAAATTTTTTTCATATTGAATTAATAATGAGATAGATATGATTTATATTTTCATTATTAGGTTTGAAAATAATGGCTAAAATTGCTTTTAATAGATAATACTACCAATTATAAAAATAGTTTATATAATTATATTATAGTTCCTCGGGTTGGGTGGGTTGCTCGGGTTAGAAATATTTGTGCCCATGCTTGCCCAAGTTTAACTCGGGTTTATTAAAATTGTACCCGAGCTTGCCCAAACTTTTAAAATACATTGCCCATGCCCGCCCAACATTCGGGTTGGGTATGGGTTGGGTGGGTTGACCCAACCCAAGTCCCACCCCTATTAAGCGAAGCAGATAAGAAGCTGGAAAACTGGAATCGAGAAGAGACGATGTTAGTGTCAAAAAGAACGGGAAAGATGAAAGCAATGAACTGCTGCTGGTACTCGAGAGAAGATGATGTTCAAATCGAAATCCAGATCGATTAGTAGTTTACGGTGATGGAAGTGAAGGTGGTTTTGTTATTGTTTTGAGAGAAGCAATTAGGGTTTTCATGTCCGCAATAAATTTAGACGAGTTAGGTTTGGTTTGAAAATGGGTACCGATAATTCATGGGTTTGGACCTAATCGATTAATGGAGAAGTCTCTGCTGCAGAATCGGAGAAGAGACAACGACGAAATTGAAACGATGTCGTCTTTGTTGTTCGAATCGAAGAGTTGGGTTCAAGTGGCGATGTTGATATGTACTCGACGGATGCAACAGTGATGGGTTTTGAGGTGATAAGAAGATGTTGATATTCTTGGGTTCGAATTGATTCCTGAGAGATGAGATGGTGTTAAACGAAACGGTGTGAGAAGGGTTTGATGATTGATGAAGATTCAATGAAGATAAGTGAAGTCGAGAGATGATGGAATTGAAATTAGATTAAGGGTTCTTTTCCGTGATTCAATTTAATTGAGAGAGTTTAGGGTTTCGATTTCCATCCGCAATTGAACAAGAAAGTGATATGGGTTTGTAAAGGTGATAATAATTGAAGCATCTGTTGCTGGTAATTGCAGAGAAGATGGTGATGAACCTTCTATTGAAACGGAGATTGTAATCACTGTTGAAGTTCTGGTGGGTAGTATGAAGTGACAGAAGGTACTAAATGACACAGAATGCTTGAACTGTGAATGGAGAATGAATGTGCAGCTCAGATGAGTTGTGAGGATGGAGCAGAAGCAATGGATGGAATGGGATTGTGTTGCTGCTGGTATCGAAGGTCCTGGAGGTATTCGAGCATTTGAACTATGGTCGCGCAACAGAGTCTCTGTGTGGCATGAACTACTTGTGGTTGGATTGGTGGATTGGTCTGCTTGGTAGAAGAACAAATAAGGCTTGAGTCCTGCAATCGTAATGGAGAATGCAGTGAAAATGGTGATGATGATAAAATGCAATGAGCTGATGCAGTGGAGTCATGGGAGAGTACAAGGCTGAGATGTGCAACTGGCAGGAGAAAATGGAGCTATGTAATCTGAAGCTGGTGACTTGTGGCATATTAGCAATGCAATGTTGCGGAGAGAATCGTGGCTCCGAGTGAGATGAAACCGAAGCTAAAAGTGAAGAAGGCACAGACCATGATAGCCGAGGCGTGAAGCACAATCATTGTGCAACAACACAGCCGCCGCGAGCAATGGCTTATGCCATGGCAACTTAGCCGAGTCAGCCCATTTAGTCGGACTCGGATGCCGACTCTTCTGCCTCGACTCATGACCCAGACCTTGACCCAGTTTGACCAGTTGACTTTGACCGATAACCAGTAAACGGCGACTGACCGACAGTGATTTTCAGGTGGCCAGCGGTGACGAATTCCGGCCGGATTCCGGCCATAATACCAGTTTTCCTATGAGCCAAAAATTCCAAAGATTTTCTATGGACTTCTCTCATGGGTGTGAAGACTTGGACTAGGATTGGATGGAGAATTGGGCTCAAATTTGGAAAGAGAAGATGGAAGAAGAGAAAGACTTGAATTTGGAAATTGAATTGCTAAAGGAAATGGATTCTATTCCTTGGAAGATTTGGAGAATATTGAAGCCTATAAATAGAGAAGTTCTCTATATCTTTTACACATCTCTACACACACAACACTTTTCTTTTCTTATTCTTTGTGTGAACTCTTTAGCATGAGTAGCTAATTTTATTATTGATTGAGGATGAATTCCTAGTTCTTAATTCATGATTTGAGTTTTGTTTCAATTCTATCTTGAGGTTTTTCACATGATTATCGTTTGTTTTTACTAATAGGAATGTTTATTCATTCATGATTGATTGATAGATTGTTTAGAATGCATGCTAAATTGATTTGTTAGTTTAATCTAAATCTAGTATAAGTTAGGGAATAAGTAATCGTTCTCGACACTTTACACAAGTAGAAAACACGAGACCTTGCGGAGGGATTCCGTGGAGCAATTGTGTGTAAAAACAACGCTAGAAAGTGGACCAAGCGAACCGAGTCTAACTACTAGTACTAAACCTAAATTCATAGATCTTAATTCTAGGAATTACATCTTGTAAGCGAACCTCAAGGTGGTTCTTTTGAATAGAATCGATAACTAAGCGGACTTGTTACTCACCGAAATAAGGGATTTTGGGGCTAGCTAAGCGGACCTGCTATCCTACGGTTGGTGATAATCTGTGACTAATAACAAGTAGAAAAGAACATAACTTTAATCATTGTTTTGCAACGAAGAAGGATTCCTTGATCTCGTCTCTCTTATTGTTTTCAACTTTATATTTTAATTGCTTTGTTTATTTTCTTTTGCTTTTACACCCCCCTTTCGTGACAATTTTTACAACTAGAATCTCTTGCTCCTCGTGGGAACGAACTTGACTTCCATTATATTATTTTTAATTGAGTGGAAATAAGATATTAATTTGATTGCACCTACGACACGCATCAAATTTTGGCGCGCATTCTCGGGAGCAGCGGACGATTTTGGTTGTTTTTATTTTTTTCTTTTTGCTTTATTCTTGCTTTGTTAGATTCTATACCGTATCTAACTTGGTTTTCGAGAATCTTATTTTGTATCGGTTTTCCATGTATGGTGGACAAGAGCAAGCATATTACAACAATCAATACGGTTTTCAACCTCAACATTATGACAACTTCCAACCATCCTTAGGATACAATCAAAACCAATATTTTGGCTATGATCAATTTCCTACAGAACCTTATGGATATTCTCACACATATCAACAACCTTATGACGGTAATGTGCAGACAGAGAATTTGGAATATACTCCTCGTCATCGTGTTTTTCCTTCACTTTTTCCAAAAGAGGAGATGCCGTCTAGAAACTCTATCAATGGTGGTAAGCGTGTGAACGTCAGGAAACTTGCACAGAAATTATACAAATTGGAAGATGATGGAGACTCTAAGATCTTGTCGCAGAAATTAGTAGGACTATTCATATGGAACTTAAACGACGTCGGGATAAAGGTTATGAAACCGATGAAGATTCTTATTATGGTGAGTCGAAAATGAAGATGATTGTGTTGAAAAGGACCAACCTTTGGATACTTTTGATGACGATAGTGTAGCTTACTCGAGCCTTGATCTTAATAATGATCAAGCACCTATTCAAAAGGTAGAGCTTGAGGAAGATGCAATTAGTGCTTGGAAAAAATTCCTTAGGGAAAGATATGAGTCCGCGGAAGTGTATGAGCGTTGCAACAATGAGGAAGTTATTCCAACTCCGGATCATAATAACGATCCTTCACCTATTCAAAAGGAGGAGATTGGGTGTGACTTACCTATTGTTATAAACGGTGTAACACCCTCACAAGAAGATCTTACAATCTATACCGACGAGAATCATTTTAGTGAATGGTCCGATTCCGATGATGAGAATGTTGAAGAGATGATGCTAGAGGATGAAACCAAATTCATTGATTTTGTGGAAGACCCAATTGAACTTGCCAATGATTTTAATGATGCCAAGACTTTGGTTAAGGTAGAAAACGACGAAGAATGGTTGCAAGGTTTAATAGAGGACCACGATATACGAGAGGTAAGTAATTCACTTGAATTTTTTAAGGATGAAGAGGATTCTATAATACAAGAAATTGTGCAAGGTTTGTCTAACCCTTTGCATATTAATTCTTCTCCTTTACCTCTTATTGGTTTGCATGTTTGTGCTTCAAAAGTATTTTTGGATGATTTTGTTTCTAGATATCCACCATTGGAAACACTTGATGCTAACACCATGCAGGTTTGCCAAAAGGAAACCATGGAAGTTCCCAAATTCTATATTCTTTATACATTTCCGAGTGTGGAAAAGAATAAGTGTGGGGGAAATTTCTATCGAGCGATAATTTCACTATTATTTTCTTGTGCTAACATTTGTATGGAGTTATTGTTTGCAAAACAGGTATTATGGGTGGATCCCCAAATTTTCCGATTGTTACTATATGGGGAATGAATCTTGCAAGAGCTAAGTCGGGCCGTCGACTTTAAAACAAGCGCTTAATGGGAGGCAACCCATCGGTTTTGTATTTCTTATCCTTTTGCTTTTTGTTATTTCTTTTTCTTGTTCCTTATCATGTTAAAATTTCCCACCTTGACTTTACTAGGAGGATTCAATTACATTGAGGACAATGTAAGGTTTAAGTGTGGGGGAGTGGTTAAGCATGTATTTAAAAAAAATTACAAAAAAATTTAAAAATTAAAAAAAAAAAAAAGTTTTACATAAAAACTCCAACTTTTAAAGATTTTAGAGTCACTAGCATACTTCTAGGTATGTTTACATAGATATTTTTGACCGACATAATTGAACTTGGAAATGTTAGAGAAATACATTCGGATTTCTTGCTTGTTAGAGTGTTAAATAATGGATTTAATCATGCCGGTGATGCGAATTTGGTGCAGGGAGAAGTGCATTATTAGAGTTGCTGATCAATCATTAGTGGAGACTACCCGTATTCATATCATGTGAGGCACCGACCAGAAATTTTCCATCTACTAAAGAGCTTCTTTTGAGTGTGTGTCACCGCACGTTAATTAGGGTAGAATGGTGAGCTACCCAACCTCCCACCAATAGAAGCACTACTCTTTGATCTCTTGAGTGCTAATTTTGTCAATCATGAGGGTGACATCCATGGATGAAAGCTTCCTTCTTGTAGTTCGATTTGCAGTTAGCACCATTCTCTCTCGACAACAACGGATCCATAGAAACACATTCATCATTAACAAGGAGCGACACCAAAATCTACAAGGAAAGTTGGAAAAGTTTAAGGTTTATAAGCAACGGAACGAGAAAAAGAGCAAATTTCAAATATAAGTAAAGCAACATACAAAGAGCGGATTTTTACATATATGTTGAAGACTTACACTACAATGAGGTAATTTTATATCCAAGTATGAAGACTTATTCATGAAAGCGAAGAAAATTAAAAGGTGAGAATTTTTGAAGTTTATGATTTCGAGACGATACAAGTTGTGAAGAATCAATCGGTAAAATACTTCTCCCACGGCCATGGTTTATTTTTGTATTTTATTTCTCTTGTTTAAAAAAAAAAAAAAAAAAAAAAAAAAGATATAAAAAAAAAAAGAGAAATATTTGTTTTGTTTTTGTTTATTTAATAAGCCGTGGGGAAGGAAAATCTATAAGGAAGTTTCAAGCGACAAGGATTTTAAGGTACAAGAGTTAAAAATTGTCAAGGATTTATGAAATTCGAGGGTTTATCATCAATAGTTGAAACCTAAGAAGACGAAGACCAAGAAGATCAAGACGAGGAGCGAAGACGTTTCTATTGGATGCCGTGAGAGTGGTGTTATCATAATTGGCGATCGGATGTGAAGGTGAGTAAGTAATCTCATCCTCAATAATAATGGTTGATTTCCTTTCGTAGAGATCGTCAGAAAAATGGTTTTTCAAAATATTAAAAGATGTGGGTTTTTAAAAATATTTCGGAAGTTGTCCTTCCCACCATTCAACGTGTTGCAGGAATTCTCTCTTCATTCCTACCTGCACACATGTGAGACCCATAAAAAAGCCAGTCTTTTTGAGTGCAATTATCATAAAATCCTTTTGGTGAGGCGAAGTCGAGGCGAAATGCTTATTGATCGTTTCTCAAACACGCGTTCTCTCATTATGGTGTGGTTATTTCTCACTCAACATTTAAGAATGAGAATATGTTCTTTAGTATTTCTAACTTCTTATTACTAGTATGCAGAAAACTCTATGTCCTCATAGCTCTTTGGATGCTTGGGACGCTTGAACACTTTGAAGTTGTGAGTTTTTAGTTTGATTTGCTCGAGGACTAGCAAAGTCTAAGTGTGGGGGAATTTGATAGGGTGTAGAATACATCCTATTTACTATCTATTGTTTATGCTTTCTTTGCTATTTTTCTTGTAAATTATGTATTTTACGCCTGTTTTGAGTTTTGTAGCTACTATGGAGTCGCACGGAGGAAAAGAAGAAGAAATCAACCAATTTGAGCAAAAAGGGCGTAATGGTCATTTTCCAGGCAACTACTATCTGGAGCACAGTCAATGTTAAGGGGAAACTCTCTGAAGGAATACTAAACAAAGATTAGCAATGGTTAAGGGGTAGCCATCTGGGTGTCCCTTATCATATATCATTGGGTGGCTGCATACAAGGTGGGTGCAAATAGCCGCCCCACATCTAAAACCTAAATTGGGTTGTTGTCTTAAGTCACATTCAATTCATTACAGAACTCCTGAAATTGAGAAAAGGGAATAGAGGCGCAGCCATAAGCAGAATTGCGAGAGAGAAAATCGAGAGAAGAAACTGTGAGTTAAATGATGATTCGGGTGATGGTCGTTGAGCGAAGCAGATAAGAAGCTGGAAAACTGGAATCGAGAAGAGACGATGTTAGTGTAAAAAAGAACGGGAAAGATGAAAGCAATGAACTGCTGCTGGTACTCGAGAGAATATGATGTTCAAATCAAATCCAGATCGATTAGTAGTTTACGGTGATGGAAGTGAAGGTGGTTTTGTTCTTTGTTTTGAGAGAAGCAATTAGGGTTTGTTGCTGCAATAAATTTAGACAGTTAGGGTTTGGTTTGAAATGGGTACTGATAATTCATGGGTTTGGACCTAATCGATTAATGGAGAAGTCTCTGCTGCAGAATCGAGAAGAGACAATGACGAAATTGAAACGATGTCGCCGTCGTTGTTCGAATCGAAGAGTCGGGTTCAAGTGGCGATGTTGATATGTACTCGCATGAGATGCAACAGGTGATGGGTTTTGAGGTGATAAGAAGATGTTGATATTCTTGGGTTGAATTGATTCCACAGAGATGAGATGGTGTTAAAAGTAACGGTGAGAAGGGTTTGATGATTGGTGATGATTCAAGTGAAGATAAGTGAAGTCGGAGATGATGGAATTGAAATTAGATTAAGGGTTCTTCCGTGATTCAATTTAATTGAGAGAGTTTAGGTTTCGATTTCCATCCGCAATTGAACAAGAAAGTGATATGGGTTTGTAAAGGTGGTAATAATTGAAGCATCATTGCTGGTAATTGCAGAGAAGATGGTGATGAACCTGATGTTGAAACGGAGATTGTAATCACTGTTGAAGTTCTGGTGGGTAGTATGAAGTGACAGAAGGTACTAAATGACACAGAATGCTTGAACTGTGAATGGAGAATGAATGTGCAGCTTTCGGATGAGTTGTGAGGATGGGAGAAAGCAATGGATGGAATGGGATTGTGTTGTCACGGGTATCGAAGGTCCCGGAGGTATTCGAGTGAACTATGGCTACGCAACAGGAGTCCGTGGCATGAACTACTTGTGGTTGGATTGGTGGCTTGGTTCCCGTTGGTAGAAGAACAAATAAGGCTTGAGTCCTGCATCAGTAATGGAGAATGCAAAGTGAAAATGGTGATGATGATAAAATGCAATGAGTCGATGCAGTGGAGTCATGGGAGAGTACAAGGCTGAGATGTGCAACTGGCAGGAGAAAATGGAGCTATGTAATCTGAAGCTGGTGACTTGTGGCATATTAGCAATGCAATGTTGCAGGAGAGAACTGTGGCCTGAGTGAGATGAAACTGAAGCTGCAAAAGTGAAGAAGGCACAGCCATGATAGCTGAGGCGTGAAGCACAATCATTGTGCAATAACACAGCTCTGGCCAGAGCAATGGCTTATGCCATGGCAACTTAGCCGAGTCAGCCCATTTAGCTGGACTCAGATGCTGACTCGGTTCTGACTCATGACCCAGACCTTGACCCAGTTTGACCAGTTGACTTTGACCGATAACCAGTAAACGGCGACTGAGCGGCAGTGATTTTCAGGTGGCCGGCGGCGACTATTCCGGCCGGATTCCGGCCATAATACCAGTTTTCCGGCGAGACAAAAATTCCAGAATTTTCTATGAACTTCTCTCATGGGTGTGAAGACTTGGACTAGGAATTGGATGGAGAATTGGGCTCAAATTTGGAAAGAGAAGATGGAAGAAGAGAAAGACTTGAATTTGGAAATTGAATTGCTAAAGGAAAAGGATTCTATTCCTTGGAAGATTTGGAGAATATTGAAGCCTATAAATAGAGAAGTTCTCTATATCTTTTACACATCTCTACACACACAACACTTTTCTTTTCTTATTCTTTGTGTGAACTCTTTAGCATGAGTAGATAATTTTATTATTGATTGAGGATGAATTCCTAGTTCTTAATTCATGATTTGAGTTTTGTTTCAATTCTATCTTGAGGTTTTTCACATGATTATCGTTTGTTTTTACTAATAGGAATGTTTATTCATTCATTCATGATTGATAGATTGTTTAGAATGCATGCTAAATTGATTTGTTAGTTTAATCTAAATCTAGTATAAGTTAGGGAATAAGTAATCGTTCTCGACACTTTACACAAGTAGAAAACACGAGACCTTGCGGAGGGATTCCGTGGAGCAATTGTGTGTAAAAACAACGCTAGAAAGTGGACCAAGCGAACCGAGTCTAACTACTAGTACTAAACCTAAATTCATAGATCTTAATGCATTCGGGGAATTACATCTTGTAAGCGAACCTCAAGGTGGTTCTTTTGAATAGAATCGATAACTAAAGCGGACTTGTTACTCGGTGAAATAAGGGATTTTGGGGCTAAGCTAAGCGGACCTGCTATCCTACGGTTGGTGATAATCTGTGACTAATAACAAGTAGAAAAGAACATAACTTTAATCATTGTTTTGCAACGAAGAAGGATTCCTTGATCTCGTCTCTCTTATTGTTTTCAACTTTATATTTTAATTGCTTTGTTTATTTTCTTTTGCTTTTTACACCCCCCTTTCGTGAAAATTTTTACAACTAGAATCTCTTGCTCCTCGTGGGAACGAACTTGACTTCCATTATATTATTTTTAATTGAGTGGAAATAAGATATTAATTTGATTGCACCTACGACACGCATCATTCCCCTATTATAGAAATTCAAAGCATATGTTGTTTTAGGTTTAAGCTAAGATAGCTTTGGAACCAAGCAAACAATATCCACCGTTAGACGAATCTTTGAATTTGATTTAAATAAACAAGTTATACACTCTGGTTAGGTAAAACCATTACCGAACCGTGTATAAAGACTATGTTCAAGTTGTTTAGCCGAAACTAGTCGATTTGAACTTAAAAGCTTAATACTCACTTCCATGAACACTTAAGACAGTAACCTTGAGTCACAATCATGTGGTCAAATAAGTCTAGTGTTTTAGATAATTAATCAAATGCTAATTATCTCATAGAAATAATTTAACCTCACTTGAAAATAATTGAAATGGTAAGTAAATGCACAAGGTACAAATACCATAGCCGTTCGTGACTCAGGTCAGTCAGAGTACGTGTACCGGTTTGTAAATATTTAACCAAACCAAGTTCCGAAGTTAACAAAACAATTTAGGTATGCGTACTAGTTTGGAAACCTTAAGACTATGATCGGTTCCGGAGTCCACAGAACTATTTTGGTTTGCGTACTGGTTTGGGTACTAAACCGAGTTCATGAACACATAACTATTTCGGTACGTGGACCGGTTTGTAAACTAACCCGATTCCGTAACCACAGTTCCTAAATGGTTTGCATACGAGTATGCATACCGATCCGGTTCACGAGTTGAACAGATTTTTACATGGTGTAAATAAGAATATGCGTACCACAAATCTGTAAGTCGATATATATATATAGCAACTCCGCTACGTGTACGAGTACATGTAATACGAGTTCAGACTTATAATAGTTTTCCCAGTTTGTAAGACTGATAACACTGTCTTGTATCTGAATCTATAGTAGTTCTATATTTCTCACTAAACCGATTCGAAACATTCTCGAATAACATCAATGACACATATCAATGTTCCAGGCTATTTTCGAGTGATAAAACATGAATCATGATTTTGATTGCAAACAATAAATAGTCCTTAACCGAAATTCATCAAGTATGAACAAATGTTCATTAAGCTTAGTCATTATATTTCGAGAAGTCCCTTAACTTGAAATTAGTTCTCAACTCGAAATTCTTGTCTATGCATGATAGTCTAATTAGTTATGCGACTACGTCTCAAGGATAGAAAAGTAAATATAACTTGAGAAATAGGTGGTTCAGTCTTCAATTACCTTTTGTTGATGAAGTTCTCCAAAAGATTCAGTTGATCTTCGCCTTCAAATGGTAGAACGCAATGATGACTGGTTCGTTTCTCAACTATCTCTATCCTAGACCGAGACTTAACCAATTGTAGACTAGAAATCAAGATATAGTTTTGATAAATAAATTTGACAACAAGCTTGAGATATAAACACTTATGAGTTCGACCGAGCAATGCTCTAACAATCTCCCCTTTTGTCAATTTTAATGACAAAACTATCAATACATATGGATAATAAAATAAAGATTTAAAAACTCCTCAATCCATCATGCCTTGATTTCCTTGGTTTCTTCAACTCCTTGAACTCTTCGTAATTTCAAGTTGCAATGATTCTGAAGGTGTTCAACTCAGCATCGTTGTTGTTGAAGATCTGTATCCATAGCTATAATAACTTTTGAGAACAAATTTTCTCAATCGTCGTTATACAGAAACATAGTATCATTATGTTCTCCAAAGTTCAATTGTATCTCAACTCTGAAGTAATATTACAATGATATATATGTCTCCCCCTTAATCAATACTTACATCTTTTGCATAATAGGTGAAACCTATAGATTATTGATTTACTCCCCCTTACATAATGATCCGTAAACCATAATTCTCCCCCTTTTTGTAGTATGAAACTACTAAATAATTCTCCCCCTTTTTGTCAACAAAATTGGCAAAGGTACGAGAATCGTGAGATCATAATGAATACAACCACAAGATATGTCAAGTTTTAAGGAAGTTAGAGATACCACATTATAACATAGTTAAAATGCAACTCCTAATATAAACTTTTTTAGATGATGTCACATAGTAATAAATACTTAGAGCTCATCTAGGAGATTAAAAAGATACAACCATTCCCTTTAAATTCCACAGCCACACACCCCACAAAGATATATCAATTAAGCACAAGTTCGTTTAAGAACTCTCCCTCATTTGATGTCATTCCCAAGAGAACAACATGAGTGACCTTGCTTTTATGAAAAAGAAGGATTTTGTCGGATATTAACAAATCACAAGGATTTGTATCCGGAAAATCGATAAATAATCTCTACTACAATTACAGACAACAAGATAATTTTTATCGGTAAAGCTCAACATAAGAAAATCTTACTGAGTGTGTCAAGCAGTAAAAACACAAAAGTGTGATCACGAATAGATCAATACTGCTAGAGAATTCTCAAAGAGTTTGTTCTATTTTCAATTTATAAAAAACATAATAGATTTAACTTCTAAGCATATATGAAATATCAGCTCGATTCACGAAAAACGGAAAGACACGTATATTTCATATGACTTTTGCAATAATTAAACCAATAATGATTACATACTGCAAGTTTATCTTCCAACAACTCTAGAATTTAAATAAATAAATCTAAAAACATGTAAGATGAAAATCGTTGAAAATAGCTTGTGTAATTACAATTTTTGTTATACCAAACCCTAGTTATCCTTCTCAAAAGTAAGAATAAATTCTCACAAGAAGTTTCCACAGTTTTTTAATATCCTGAGCAGAGAATTCCTTCTTATTGTTGAAAAACTCATTTGATGATGGGATCATTTAGTTTTTCAAAGTCTCCATAGATGTTTGTTATCACTAAGTTTTGTCCTCAGTTTACTCAGAGTATTTTTTGACTGAGCCAACGAGTGATCATAGTAAGTTATCTTATCTAGGGAGCGATTGATACGATACTTCAAATCGTTCCTCTTAGATACAAAGTTCTTCACTTTAGACCTAAAATCATCATCTTGCTGACAAATAGATAAAAGACAAGTTGAGGAAGAACCTTTTGCATCTGTGGTTGATATCTTGTTTTGGTCCCTTGATGATTTGATTCCTTCACACAGGTAGACGTTGACAACTTCTACTGCATCCTTCTTAGTGATACCTCTTGTTACATGAGCCATTGAACTGAATTTTTTTTAAGAAGATAAGAGTGTATAGTTAACCCTAAATAAAGAAAAGGTACATGAACCGGTGGACATATTATACAATGCCGTCCGTGAGCCCAAATGATAATACACATATTTTGACTGATTTTTGTAAATATACAAATTGTGGTTACTCATTCTCATAGGTTTTATCATAGTTTATCACATAAGATTGAAACATCTTCTTAGGTCGAATAAACAGAGTTTAGAGCACAAGAGGCGATTAAACAATGCTTAAGGACCATTGATTGGTTATGGAACACATTTATCTATTTTGGAATCATTCATACCAACAAATCTATAAGATTATTATGAGATGAGTCATACAATAATTATAAAATACAAACAGTATCAATTCATACTTGAGAAGCCTTGTCATCACAGGGGTAATGTGATGAGTTTTTGTGCAACCTCATTTTCTCAAGCTAAAATATTGAAGCTGCTTACATTGCTACAATTAAGTAGTTATGGGGTGAGTATAGTACTCACCGCTTGCATCACTAGGTGACTTTTAAGGCCCTTTGTGCATTCATGAATGTTAACTTTTCTGGTTCTTTTACTCCGTTGTCTCCTCGGTTTTGAAGTTCTCATGTTATTCTTCAAAAGTTGACTCATTTTATGCATGTCATTATGAAGTTTAACAATTCTTGAGTTATTTTTATTGAATTTCCAACATTTTTCCTGAACATGTCCCTTACATCCACAAAAGAGCAATGCATTAAGAGCTCAACTTTAGAAGGGTTGGCTACCTGTTTGTTACGACCAACAGTTTTCTCTTTGAATGACTCGACATGAATGAAACAATTGTTGGTGATAGAGGTCTTGCTGGAGAACCCAATACCATTAGTGTTACCAAAGGACTTTTCCCCAAACAAGATAGCTGAGATCTTGTCTGAATTACCTGAGAGCCTTTGTACATCACACTTGAGGGTATCAATCTCATTTTCTTTGGCAGACAAGGTTTCAGTGAATTTCTCATGAAGTTTTTCTAACTCAAGATTTTTTACTTTAAGAGATGATTCGAGTTTTTCCACAGTTCTCTTCAAACTTGGGTTTTGTCGATGAATTTCTTCACTTTAATTCAAGAATTCTACTCCTTTTCTCGATCAATTAGAAGTTGAATCGTAATCAACATATATTTTGTGACGGAGAGGAATTTTCCGTATGATAGTCACAAGTAAGCTCATCAGAGTTATCAAGTGAGATAATGAGAGCATCATTTCCTTGAAGAGAACTTCTATCTTGAATAATTGAATCATCTTGAATCTTGGTTCACGAGCGTCGCTTCCCAGTTTGTCTGTACTTTCTCAGGATATTTTCGACTTGCTGTGTGATCATAGATATGTTTTCTTCATCATGATCAACATAACACTCGTCATCCCAAGACAAGTTTTCCTTCGAAGAAGTCATATTTGTATTGGTTGTGTCTTTAAGTACAGAAGTGCTATCTTTAGCCACACTATGCTCGTGATCAAAGATCTTAATTTAACTTTCTAACGAGACTGTTTCTGGAAAGTGTACCAAGGTTATTCTCTTCCATGATGGCATGTTACTTAGACTCATATCTAGCTGGTAAAGATCGAATAATTTTCATCACAATGTCTTTTTGAGAAATAGTCTTTCCTAATGCAAAACAAGCATTAACAATACCAGACACCTTTTGATTAAACTCATCAAACGAATCTTCATCATCCATACGGAGATTTTCCCAGTCAGAGTTTAGGTTTTGAAGCCTAAAATAATTTTCTGAGGTATCTCCTTCAAATACGGTTTCTAAGATATCCCAATCATCTTTAGACTTAGTGCACGAAGTCACATGGTGCTGAAGATCTGGGCTTATGGCTTGGATAATAGCGTTTAACCCGTTAGAATTATGCTTTGCAACACTTCTCTCGGATTCACTATATTGTATTAATAGGTTCGCAATAGTGGCTCCGTCTACAAAAATTGTTAGTGCATTGTATATCCAATAACTACAAGTTTCCATGTCTCAAAGTCACGGGCTTGTAAAAAGGAACGCATAGCTATTTCCCACCATAAGTAATTTGTGCCATCAAATTCTGGCGGTACATTTATCGAGATTGCACTCCTGTCCATATAGTCAGACTGCTTCAAACACAAACTTATTAGGTCTTAGCGTGTCTGCCTGCTCATATACCAATTGAAAACACTAAAGGTACCAAAATACACCACCAAATATTTCGTAGGCAATATGTATGGACAAACTCAACACAACTTCGAGAGATAAACTCAATCAAGTAATAGTGTCTAGAGTTATATCTCTATATCTCTTACGATTAGAACGTTTACAAAATCAAATCCGTGAACCTAATCACAAAGAGATTACTTGGACGGTACCAAAGACAAATGTCCAAGAATCAATCAAGTCGTATTCAACAAACTAGGTCGGATGTATCTACTATGATTGATTAACGCACAACATGTGATATTTCAATTATAAAGATAAATAATATAATGAGAAAAAAAGAAATAACACAGATAATGTAAGTTTTTTAACGAGGAAACCGCATATGCGTAAAACCCGGGACCAAGTCCGCATTGAACACCAAACCGTATTAAGCCACTACGGACACTAGCCTACTAC
This sequence comes from Papaver armeniacum, assembly GCA_023531295.1. NCBI lineage: Eukaryota > Viridiplantae > Streptophyta > Magnoliopsida > Ranunculales > Papaveraceae > Papaver > Papaver armeniacum. The sequence continues at coordinate 1,150,778 of JAJJWW010004044.1, forward strand.
CAATTAACTTCAGCCTGGAATGTAGTTAAGCCCTAACTCAGTCTCACACCGATTCAGGTACAGTCGCGCTCCTTACGCCTCTTGAATCCCACCAGGACTCCGCGTAATTGATTTCCTTAAATGACGTCACACCAACTAAGAGTTGCTTAAACTCAATTGAAGACTTTAAATCAAATCTGCCTCCCACATATTAAGCCTATATAATTGATTTCCTTTACGATCAATATGGATCTCGATCAAGGTGGTTTGGAAATCGATAGCAATAGACAAAGTCTAGCTAACCTCAAAATCCAGACTTATGCAACCCACGCTGTAGCCTAAATTATTGTTCACCTCACAACTATAAAACTTGCAGAATCACAAAGTTTGAGACGAAGAGAACTTTGTGATTTCTATCTATCTTGTTCAAGTGATAAATCAACAATCAAACAATATCAGGATACTCAAGTTATCAAGATAAAAGATAACTGGACCTAGCTTCACGAATCCCTGTGAAATCTTTGTAGTCGCTAAACCCTAAAGGGGTTTCTGGAGATGACAACTCTAGATACAACTAGGACACACCAAAAAGTAGTTTCGGGATTTAAAGATCCCAGCTTCTTGGAGTTCCCCTTTTATAGACATTCAAAGCATAGGTTGCCGGAGGTTTAAGCTAAGATAGCTTTGGAACAAAGCAAACAATATCCACCGTTAGATGGATCTTTGAATCGATTTACATAAACAAGATATACACTCGGGTTAGGTGAAATCATTACCAAACCGTGTATAAAGACTATGTTTAAGGTGGTTAGACGTAACTATCCGATTTGAACTCAAAAGCTTAATACTCATTCTTGAGTCACAATCATGTGATCAAATAAGTCTAGTGTTTTAGATAATTAATCAAATGTTAATTATCTCATAGAAATAATTTAATCGCACTTGAAAATAATTGACATGGTTAGTAAATCCACAAAGTACAAATACCATAGCCGTTCATGACTCGTGGAAGTCAGAGTACGTGCACCGGTTTGTAAACATTTAACCAAACCAAGTTCCAGAGTTAACAGAACAATTTAGGTATGCATACCGGTTTAGAAACCTTAAGACTATGACCGGTACCGGAGTCCACAGAACTATTTTGGTTTGCATACCGGTTTGGGCACCAAACCGAGTTCAGGAACACTGAACTATGCATACCGATCCGGTTCCGCAACCACAATTCCTAAATGGTTTGCATACGAGTATGCATACCGATCCGATTCACGAGTTGAACAGATTTTTACATGGTGTTCATAAGAATATGCGTACCACAAATTTGTAAGTCGATATATATATATATATATATATATATATATATACATATAGCTACTCTGCTACTTGTACGAGTACATGTAATACGGGTTAAGACTTATAACATTTTTCCCAGTTTGTAAGACTAATAACACTGTCTTGTATCAGAATCTATAGTAGTTCTATATTTCTTTCTAAATCGATTCGAAACATTCCCGAATAACATCAATGACACATATCAATGTTCCTGGCTATTTTCGAATGATAAAATTTAAATCATGATTTTGATCACGAACAATAAATATTCCTTAACCGAAATTCGTTCATTAAGCTTAGTCATTATATTTCGAGAAGTCCCTTAACTTGAAAATTAGTTCTCGACTTGAAATTTTAATTTGTCTATGCATGATAGTCTAATTACTTACGCGATAACGTCTCAAGGATATAAAAGTGAATATAACTTGAGAAATAGGTGGTTCGGTCTTCACTTACCTTTTGTTGATGAAGTTCTCCAAAATCTTCGGTTGATCTTCGCCTTCAAATGGTAGAACATAATGAAAACTAGAAATCAAGATATAGTTTTGACAACTAAATTTGATAACAAGCTTGAGATAGTAACACTTCTGAGTTCAACCGATCAATGCTCTAACAGATGCATTTTAACTTGTGTTTGTCATATTTTAGTTCATTAATGGATTAGTTTTATTGGTATGAATGGTGTGTGATGTAATGCTAGAAAAGTGACTACCACACTCATACACTACACTGTGCAATGTTCTTAACATTCAATCCTTATTTTACCTAAAAGGAAAATGAATTTTGTTTGTCTTTAGTGTCTTATTTAACAAAAACTCTTTATTACTCTCTCTCAATTTAATTTTCAAATAGATTTACAATGTTTAAGTTTTTTATTTTTTTATTTTTTATATATAATTTTTAATTTTTAAATGATAGACCAATTAATTTTTTTATAATTTATAATTTTTAATATTAATTAATTTTTTGGCAGTCACTTATTTTGATGCAGTTAAGAAGTAAATCCCAGACCAAATTTCTATGTCTGCAAGAGATTCCATCCTGTGGCAGTGCAACTGGGTCAAGCATGCACAAGATTATTTATTGGATGTACCCATCAGTGGGCTTAACCAGTGTCTTGGACCTAGACATTTTAGAGCCGTGCTTTGCTAACGTCTCGGTATTCCTTTGTTTGGTGAGAATGACTTATGCTCAAGTTGTAACAAATCCATGGACATCTACGGGGATCACGCGCTTCATTGTGCTAAGGATATAGGCCCTAAGTTTCGACATGATTTTGTTCGTGATGTAATCACCGATATTTGTTACAAAGCTAGTGTGTATGTGCGTAAGGAAGTCTCTTTGGGTTTTCTGACGGATGATGACAAAGATTTGAAACCTGCTGATATTCTTGTGCTTAACTGGGAAAATGGAAAGGATGTTTGTATGGATGTCACGGGTGTCTCTCCCTTCACAGGTGATAGAATTCGCTCTTTCGTTCCTGGAAAAGCTATAGCTAATGCGGTCTCACGTAAACACTCTAAGTATTTGGACAAGTGTGTTACACATGGCCACGGTTTGGGGGTCCTAGCCTTCACTACTCTAGGAGAGTTAAGTGAGGATACTTTGTGTTTTTTCAAGCGTCTGAAAAATTGGTTAGTTAGTAATGACGCTAGTAGTGGTAGTGGTAGTTTTATTTTTTATAGATTAGGTATTGCTATCCAAAAAGGTGTTGGAGCCCAGCTTGTTGCTAGGCTACCGACCAAAAGCTTTGTATAATCTTGGAATGATTAAATCATTCAATGACACATAAGAAATTATTTACTACAAATAACTAGTCGGCAACCTAGCAACTAATTGGGCACCAACACCCCTTTGAATAGCAATTCCTAATCTATGAAAAAGAAAATCACCAATTTTAGTATTTACATCATGACTATTTACAAAATTCTTCACTCTCTTCAAGAAATCAACGGTCTCATCTCCTAACTCCCCCAACGTCGTGAAAGCTAGAGAACCGAAACCATAACCATGTGTTGTACACTTGTCAAGGTACTTGTTCCGCTTTCTTGAAACTTCATTACATACGGCCTGCCCTGGTACGAAAGTATTAACTCCACCTTCTGTAAAAGGTGAAATTCCAGTTACATCTAAACATACATCAAGACCACTGTCCCAATTATGAACGAGAATATCTGCAGGCCTTAAAGCACTACCTTCAGCTGATAAGAAACCCAAATCCACTTCTTTTTGCGCGTGTATGCCAGCACGAGAACATATGTCAAACAAAACATAACGAGCCAAGTCATGTCTAAACTTTGAACCTATGGCGTGTGCATAGTGAAGAGCATGGTCACCAAACAAATCCATATCTAGACTGCAAAAAGAACAAACACTTGATGAGTGCCAAATATTGCATATTTCTACATCTTTTTATTGACATTTAACTCATCTTTTGTGCTCAGAAATCAGATATTATCCTAGATTCTGTATTTTCTTTGTTTTCAAGAATAAATATTTGTACTAATTAATTTTGTGTTTTTAGGTAGTAAATAAAGTTCAGAGAAATTGAGAAGCCAAAAGAGCAGAAAATTGGAGGCAAGCGTCTATGGAGCAGAAAGCCAAAGCCCACGCGCGCATCAGTTGCAACCCAACAAGAGGCAACCCATTTACAAGACATGGGCTTGAGCAGTCCAAGACCCGACCCGGATCCGAGCCCGTCCCTTCCGAGCCGTTAGATTTCACCCATCTTCATCCTACGGACGCATCGGCACACGCATCGGAGTACCCTAGATCCTACGCTCGCTGCGACCTGCACATCAATCCCCGCTGCTCCTGCCTCACACCGAATCCATAAAACCCTTCACCCATCGACCAAACACCTCATTCTTCATTTTTTTCTTCTCTTTCTTCTCCCCAGACCTAATCGAGAAAACCCATTCTCTTTCCCCTTCACCCATACCCGTTGCGGGACCACCATCCCCATCTCCTTACCATCGACACCTTCACCAACAACTCCACGCTCCGCCACCGCTCCTCCACCCTATCTTAACTTATCTCCATCATAACTTCTCCATACCTTAGAAGCTAGGTTAGAGATAAGTTAGAGCTAGGGTTTCACCAACAACCCAGGCATGGTCGATTCAGAGGAGGAAAGAGGTTTGGGTATTGTTTAATTATTTTCTCGAGTGATTGTGAGGTATAAAATCAGTTGTTCTTCATGAGAGAGAAGACAAATTGTTTTTTAGGGTTTGAGTCTTTGTAATTTAATTTGAATTTGTTTTATTTTGCATGATGTTCTAATTCACCCTGCTAGGGTGAAGATGAAACTATCTAATTTAATGTGAAAGTCATCAGAGTCTCAATTTGTTCTTATTATGAATATTGCTTAGTGATATAGCTAGTTAGTGAACTAAAATTACTTGTGATCAATGGTACTGTAAGAAGACCATTGATACTAGGAGTAATTAAGGGGAGTTAGCTAGACAATTTCCATCTGAAGCCTTCAAGGGAAGGCATGAGAACAAAGAGAGGCTTTGTATTACCTTAGCATAGGTTAGAGAGTGAATTCTATCACCTTAGTACCTTCAATAACCTGTTTACACTTCATTTGTCGCCTCAGTTTAGAGTCACAACTCCAACTCAGTCGTATCGACAACCAAAGCAACAACATTTGATACACACCTCTAGAATTCAGTTAGGAAAGCCCTTAGATCAACTTACACACACACACCATTTCCCTGAGGATCGACCTGTGCTTGCCCTGTGTTGAAAAACAACACTGTGCACTTGCAGTTATAATTGTAGGTAACCTTTAAAAGCCTACCAAGTTTTTGGCGCCGTTGCCGGGGACTTGGCGTGTGCTGTGTTGATTATTGTTTACTTCACTGAATTCTAACTTACCTCTGTACATATTTATTTTGTATTATTGCTTTTAGCCTTGTAGTAAGCATAACTCAACTGAAATTGAGCTTTTCTGCAACTTTTCACACTTCTGCATCTTGCTCATTGCATTTTAGCTAGTTATTTTAGCTGCTTGTGTACACTGCATAATAATCTGCATTGTTAGAACCATCCCTGTTATCTTTTACTGTTAAATCTGCATCTTGCATAGCATCCTGTAACTTTCAGTCTGCTATAGCTCTGCACTTTGCTTTACTGATCTGTATCATAACCCTATGCATCTCTGCATCTGTCCATGCCTCTTGCTTACTCAGCCTGAGCATAACTCATTTGTAGCTTAGGTGGAGCTTTGAATCTTGTCATTTCAGCATTGGTGTTACTTTGTTTTAAGCCCTTGCTTCATCTCAGTGCACTTCAAAGAACTGAACTTCTCTCCGAGTCAACAGTACATGCTGTCTTTGTGCTGTGCAACCCAGAAAGACAAGGAAAAGCACGGGACCACCGTGGAGTGCCTAAACCCGCTTTGATACCGGTGGTATTGTACTCTCCAACCCCATTACTCTCTCGAATGTTTGTCTTAAACTTGTGAGTCTCACTGAGTAGCATTGAGTAGTTGAACCTTTGTGATGAAATGAACTCCATGTATGCTCAATGAACCCTGATATCTGCATGAATGCTGCTGACCCAAAAAGCATATGAATGAGCTGTGATTTTGAGATTAGCCAAACCTGTAATTGACCTATGCATGCCTGAAATTGTGCTGAGCAACTTACTTTGTGCACCTGTGAGCTATTACACTCTGAATGCATGATAACCTAGCTATCTTCCCAAGCATTGCTCAACCTTGCTCACACCTGAAATCTTTGTGCTTGTGTGTTTTGTGCCTTCCTTTATTTCTCTGTGCTTAGCTCCAGCCCCTGAAGCTGTGAGACTGAGCTGTAACTTGGTTAACCAAGTTGGCTGCAATCCCCACTTGAAATCAACCGATCCAGTTGATTCTGTCAACCTTGAGCATAGCCTGTGAAAACCAAGTGAAGTCAGCTGAGTGACTTGACCCCACAGACCCTGTGAGCCAACTACTCCCCTGTGAGACTTGGAAAGCCAAGTGTTGACAGACTTTGCATGAACTATAATTTGCCAAAGCTAATTTATCTTCACTTGCTACCATCTTCACTTGTTAAGTGTTAAGTCATATGCTGGAATTTCTGCCCTGCAACTCTTGAAAGCATACTCATACCCCTGCCGATATCTTGACTTGTTACACACCCTGAGCATGTTGAAAACACCTGGCAGTGTTCATTTGCTGGCTATCTTCAGATCTCGTGAACTTGTGATATTTTGAATTGTTGTGCAAATATCTCGTGGAATGATCTCGCTATCTCGTGAAGTTGATATACCTTGTAATTATCTTGAAATTGTGCATTTGCTGCTGTTACATCTGTATACCAGCATCTATAAAATGTGTGTGTGATCTTGGGTGCCTGAGTGAATTGTTGAATAACAAAGTTAGTGATATCTATTAGTTGTTTTCAAACACACAACCTAGCACATGCTTCACCATTGAGTGAGCACATCCCATAACCCTGAGCACCTCATATAAAATTTTCTTTTGATTTTCTTGTGCACCCGCCAGCAACTGGGCTGTGCATAAGCTGAGATGCTCTTAAAACTGTCATGTGTTGTGCTGTGACCTGCATAAACTGTGTGCACAAACCTGCTAAGCTGTGCTGTGTAGTCTCCAACAATGGAAGCACTTCTGTGTGCTTAGTTCTGTGAAAAAGTGTGTCACCTTGTGTGAGTTTGTGCTACCCTGTGTGTGTTCATTTGCCAATCTGTGCAACTGCCAACCTTAGCTGAGCTGCTGGGCTGCATAAACTGAACCCATAACAGCTGAAGCCCATAACCACTGGGCTGAACATAACCTGGCACCCACATACCTGGGCTGAACATAACCTGGGCCGTGCAAACAAACTGAGCCCACATCATCTGGGATGGAACCCACAAACTGGGCTGTGCATTTGCACTTAAACTGAACCCAAAACTGGGCTCTACACAACCTGGGCTTTACATAATCTGAGCTGAAGCCCACTGTGCAACAAACTGGAACCCATAACCACTGGGCTGTGCAACTGCTGGGTTGCACATAACCTGGGCTGCACATTTGCAGCAACACCAAGCACTCCTGTGTGCTTAAATCTAAAAATTGGGTTCCATTTGCAGCAACACCAAGCACTCCTGTGTGCTTAAATCTAAAAATTGGGTTCCATTTTCTCTCTGTGTTGATATGATTGGATGTATGTGTTATACATGTTTGATGTGTGCTAAGCTATGGTTGCTTCTTTTTGAGTTCAAATTGAGTTGCTAGATCATGTCAGGATTTTGGTCTGCAACTGGGGATGAAAACAAATCCATCAGAGAGCTTGCTTACGGGCATGCTCCACAATATGAATCCCCCACAGACCATAGTGATTTTAGGGAATATTATGAACCTTGTCATGGGCCTGACCTTGAATACTCATACCCTAATCATTATGAGCACATGTATCATCAACCACCATGGGAGGTTGAACAATGCTATCCGCCAGTGAACCCTTGCATACAGTCTATAATGGAGAACCTCAAAATCATGGAGCAAAACAATACTAGGTTTGAATTGAATGCAATGCATGATCATCCATATAGCACAATGTCTGAATTTCCCTTCTCTAGTGACCCTTGTGCACAGACATGTACTGAGTATCCATATGAAGCATGCATACCCACTAGTGAAGACTCTCCCTCAATTGAACATTTCAACATGATATTAAAAATGAACATGATTCAATTACAAAGTGAAGAATGGAAGGAATCTCATGATAGGATGTTTGTTGACTTTAATTTTGAAAATAGTGTTTCTATTCCCACTCATGCAACTAACACTGAATATGAACCTAATCTAGAGGTAAATGGGTGCACTGGAAATGCTCAAATTTTGAATAGGGAAATGCAATTTTGTTATGATGATGATGATGATGATTAATATGATATGTTAGGAGAGCATGTGTATTTTGAAAATGTAGTGGAATCTTTAGGTTCGTAGACATTAAGTTTTCTCTTCTCGTGAACGCTATGAATGATGCTTCTTCTAATATTCATACTTGTCTGTCTTTGAATTGAGTCTCAGGCAATTGTTCACTGAAAATGAGCATGCTATACCACCTGGTTGTGACTTGGGGAATGATGAGAGTTTTGGCACCAATTATCTTATGCATGAGAATGAAATTTTGAGTAATGATGATTATGAAATGGAGATTGATGAACTGTTTTATGCAAGTGAACATGATTTGTCTAATTCTCAGCCTAGGTCACAATGTGAAGTTTCTTGTGATCTCCCTATGCATGAAACTGAAGATGATAATTATGGACTAGGGCTTGTAGAAATGTTTTATGAACATGAGCATGTCACAGCACTTGTAGATGATTTGGGAGATATTGTTTTGAGTGATACTGTTACTCTTGAGCTCACACATGTGAACAACTTAGACATGCCCAACATCATGCCCATGTCACAGTCTGTTAGATTTCCACCCAACCTAGGTTTGGCTTGTAACAAAATTGCAAAACCAACTTTTCTGAGAATTCCTAATTTAGGCCTAGAGCTTTGTGCTTCCCAAGTCCTCTTGGACCATTTTACATCAAAGTATACCACCTTTAGGGAACCACAGTTGGAATGTGTATGTCTGCATGTTCTTAGCAAAACTCATTTTGAATTAGACCTTGTGCATGATGTACCTTTAAAATTGCAAGATTTTGTGCTCACAAACACATCTGTTGACAAGTTTAGGTTTGGGGGGAAAATCGTTCACATATGCAATCTTACATGCACTCTCATGTTATATTTGTGTAAGGCTGTTGATGTCTCTGCATATCTTCTTTTGGGTTGATCCTCAACTCTTTAGATTGTTGGTGTATGGTGAATTTTCATTGTATATAATCCAGTAGGTCTTGTTAACTCTTCTTTCTTGAATCGGTTGAGTCTTCTTTTGTATATATTGTGCTAATCCAATAAGATCTCAGCTGAGAATGTTGGATTCTAGCCTTGACTAATGAAGCTCTAACCTTGCTTTCGCCGACATCAGGTAATCTCTCCCCTTTTCTCTACTCAACATAGTTCTCTTGGTATGTGACTGTTTAAATTCTTATCATCTGTTGACACATTGAGGACAATGTTTGATTTAGGTTTGGGGGTGCATTTGCATATAGATTTTTTAGTCTTTCTTTTATTTCAAAAAAAAAAAAAAAAATCAAAAAATTCAAAAAATTCAAAACTCTTTGTAAATATGTACATAAAAACCTCCAACTTTTAGAGATCTTAGAGTCACTAGCATGCTTCTAGCTATGTTTACATAGAGAGTCTGACCGAAATAACAGAACTTGGAAGTACCGGAGAACACAATCGGGTTTCTTAGTTGATTAGAGCGTTAAAGTTAGATTTAACCATACCGGAGGGCTTAATTAGGTGATGTTTAGACATTCGGTAGTAGAATTGTGATCACCCATAGTGGAGACTACCCATTTTACATCAAGCGAGGCACCGACCTTCAGTTTTTGTGACTTTCTAGAAAAGCTGTTAGAGTGTGTGTCACCGCGCGTCAATTCCCGGGTAGGAATGGTGAGCTACCCAACTTCGCACCACTTTCAAAGACTATTTTTGATCTCTTGAGTGCTAATTTTGTCAATCATGAGGGTGACGTTTAAAGATGAAAACTCCTTCTAAATATCGATTTGCAGTTAGCATCACTCTCTCTCCCTCTCAACAACATCAACATATTCATAGAAACACATCATCGTCAAAGAAGCGGAGCATCACGTAATATTTGAAGAAAAGTTGAAATAGTCCAAGGTTTACGTGCAACAAAGAAAAGAAAATAAAATAGGATGAGCATTAATGAAGTTTATGAAATCAAGACAATACAAGTTTTATTGTTTTATTGTTATTTTCATTTCATGTATTATCAAAAAAATAAAATAAAATAAATAAATATTAGTTTCATTGTTTTTATTGTTATTTTTATTTCAAGTTAAAAAAAAAATAAAAAAAATAAAAAAAAATTGTCAAGTTTTTGTGAAGATTCAGAAGTTCATCATCATCAGCTATTGAAGACCGAAGACCGAAGATTGAAGACGTTTCTATGAATGCTGAGAGAGTGATATTAATTGCCGATCGGGTGAGAAGGTAAGTGAGTACTCCCATCCTTGCTAATGGTTGATTTCCTTTCTTAGAGATCATCAAAAGATTCTTTTTGTCCACAACTCGTGGAGTCTCCAATTTATTTCGAAGGTTATCCTTCTTACCTTCAACGTGTGCAGGATTTCTCTCTTTATTCTCGCTCGCACACATGAGAGACTAAAAAGCGATCTTTTTGAGTGCAATTATCATAAAACCCTATTGGTGAGGCGAAGTCGAGGCTTATGATCACAATCGAATCCGAATTCTTTCATATGGTATGGTTACTTCTCGCTCAAAGACTTAAGGATGAGAATGCGTTCTTTGATAGTTCTAACTTCGTGTTACTAGCATGCAGAAACTCTATGTCCTCATAGCTCCTTGGATGCTTGAGACTCTTTTACACTACAAGTTGGAGAAGGTTTTGTGGGTACACCTCTGGTAAACCCTCACGAGACTACAACTCGTCCACTAGGGACACCTAGGGGTTTAAAAGCTTAGTGCATACGCTAAATGCATTCGAGAGACCTGCGACAGGGGTATAGTTAGGATTTCTTAATTTCTGTTTCACTTGAGGACAAGTAAAATTCAGGTTTGGGTGTATTTGATGAGTGCCAAATATTGCATATTTCTACATCTTTTTATTGGCATTTAACTCATCTTTTGTGCTCAGAAATCAGATATTATCCCAGATTCTGTATTTTCTTTGTTTTCAAGAATAAATATATGTACTAATTAATTTTGTGTTTTTAGGTAGTAAATAAAGTTCGGAGAAATTGAGGAGCCAAAAGAGCAGAAAATTGGAGGCAAGCGTCTATGGAGCAGAAAGCCAAAGCCCACGCGCGCATCAGTTGCAACCCAACAAGAAGCAACCCATTTACAAGACATGGGCTTGAGCAGTCCAAGACCCGACCCGGATCCGAGACCGTCCCTTCCGAGCCGTTAGATTTCACAAATCTTCATCCTACGGTCGCATCGGCACACGCATCGGAGTACCCTAGATCCTACGCTCGCTGCGACCTGCACATCAATCCCCGCTGCTCCTGCCTCACACCGAATCCATCAAACCCTTCACCCATCGACCAAACACCTCATTCTTTATTTTTTTCTTCTCTTTCTTCTCCCCCGACCTAATCAGAGAAAACCCATTCTCTTTCCCCTTCACCCATACCAGTTGCAGACCACCATCCCCATCTCCTTACCACTGACACCTTCACCAACAACTCCACAGCCGCCTGCTCCTCCACCCTATCTTAACTTATCTCCATCATAGCTTCTCCATACCTTAGAAGCTAGGTTAGAGATAAGTTAGAGCTATGGTTTCACCAACAACCCAGGCATGGTCGATTCAGAGGAGGAAAGAGGTTTGGGTATTGTTTAATTATTTGCTCGAGTGATTGTGAGGTATAAAATCAGTTGTTCTTCATGAGAGAGAAGACAGTCTGTTTTTAAGGTTTGAGTGCTGTAATTTAATTTGAATTTGTTTTATTTTGCATGATGTTCTAATTCAACCTGCTAGGGTGAAGATGAAACTATCTAATTTAATGTGAAAGTCATCAGAGTCTCAATTTGTTCTTATTATGAATATTGCTTAGTGATATAGCTAGTTAGTGAACTAAAATTACTTGTGATCAATGGTACTGTAAGAAGACCATTGATACTAGGAGTAATTAAGGGGAGTTAGCTAGACAATTTCCATCTGAAGCCTTCAAGGGAAGGCATGAGAACAAAGAGAGGCTTTGTATTACCTTAGCATAGGTTAGAGAGTGAATTCTATCACCTTAGTACCTTCAATAACATGTTTACACTTCATTTGTCGCCTCAGTTTAGAGTCACAACTCCAACTCAGTCGTATCGACAACCAAAGCAACAACATTTTATACACACCTCTAGAATTCAGTTAGGAAAGCCCTTAGATCAACTTACACACACACCATTTCCCTGAGGATCGACCTGTGCTTACCCTGTGTTGCAAAACAACACTGTGCACTTGCAGTTATAATTGTAGGTAACCTTTAAAAGCCTACCAACACTCCCAGGTGCAAAGAGTGGAACACCAAGACGATAACACCGAACTCCACAAAAATTTCGAGGACCAATGCATTGTCCAAGACCACTTATAGGTACAGCTAACAAATAATCCTGGGCATGAGAGAACTTATTGCACTTCCATAAGACTAAATCCCTAACTGACATGTTATATAGATTTGGCATCTCTTGTTGAACAACATCGAAGTACTTAGCTTCCAATAAATGCATGGGATGGGGGGCAGTTAACTCAATGTTGAAAGAGGCAGAATCAAGATGACATACCGCGAAGAAAGAGTCTAAAGCAAGTTGGTAATTGAAACCATCACTACCTACACCAGAATGTCGCAAGATAGTATCCCGCAGCTGTTTAGATTGGATGCAAGAGGCAAGATAACAATATTGAATGGTGTCTGACATATAATATATGCCCAAACCACCATCTCGGATAGGCAAAGTAGTGAACCTTTGTTGCAATACACCATATCCAGGTCCATCATTCACAATCAAACGTCGCATATAACTAAAAAGACGAGTGTAAAAAATTACTTGGGCTTCTTGTAGGTACATTGGTGCAGTAGACCTCATAGTAAAATATAATTTGGAATTACCTGCATAATTACGCAGTAGAAACAACTCACTTTGGGGGTCTCCTAAACTGTGAATGACCTGCATCAAGTGTACTGTTTTCTTCACACGATCGAGAACAATATCACTGCAAAACTGAGGATTCAAACTGACAGGTCCTCCAAGAAGTTTAACCCCTTCAGTTGGTCTGGCAACTTCTGCAGGAAATACATCTTCAAGTAAACTTCTTTCATCAACAGTAGGCCAAAAATTTTCAGTTTTATGAAGATTGAGATGAAGACCAAGTGCTGAACCTTCAGACTGTATGATTTGAAGAGCTTTAGAGACTTGCAAAGTATCACTAATGATGGTACCATCGTCTAGGTACCAGGCCTGAAGGTCCAACGAACAATGTGCAACGATCTTCTTCACAAGAGGGTGCAAAGCTAGTGCAAAAAGTAATGGTCCTAGTGGATCACATTGTTGGACTCGTTGAGCCGATGACAAAGTAGACGTGCCATAATAGAGCCTAGCAGGAGAAGCATAACAAAATTCAACCCACCTAGATATAGTGGGGCATCTGTAGCGCACTTCAGAGATCATTGCTATTCTATCAACAAGGTTAAAAGCATTCTTAAAATCCACTAATAACATAGACATTAAGTTGCTTGTTCATTTTGCTTCTAAAATACGATTAACTGAGTGTAAAATAGCTTCACTACCACAAGGGATACCAACACCAAACTGATAATCACCTAAATAAACACTCATATCTTTACTAATGAGATGAAGCAACTACCTTGGAAACAAGTCTTCTCCAAATGGTGCCTACAACAATTGGTCTAATATCTCCTCCAGGTTTAAGTAATGGGGTCAATGGAGCACTTGCAATAAACTCACCAAGTAAGGGAGGACATTTACCTGCAAGCAGTAGATTCATAATAGTAGTAATGGAAGCAAGAAGATCATGGGAAACATCAGCAGCAGAACCACTCAAAGCATCTAAGAAATGCTGAGCATGAAGGCCATCCCTTCCACAAGCAGTACCTTTAGGGAAGATCTTAATCCTACCCAAAACCATATCTTTATTAGCAACAAAAGAAGCAGACTCAATGGGTGCAATGGGTATTACAGGCAGTGATGCAGTGGGATGTTTAAGTTTTAGAACTGCCAAGGTATCTTCATTACAAGGAGCAACACCACTAGAAGTAAGGACTCTAATTGCAGCAGTAAAGGTTCCATGACTTAATTTTCTTCTACATAAGCGTAAATTAACATCTTCCTGCTTATACTTCTTGCAAGGTAATGGATGACTGGATAAGAACTCATGGTCTTCAAGTAATTTCTGAACTAACTTAATGCACCCATCTGGTTCTCGCCATTGTGTAAGAGCATTATGTATTGAAACAAACTGCATTTTCTGTCTCACTCCAGACTTCTCTTCAAAACTACATTTAGGAATGTAATTTCTAAGGATACATATGGGGAAGAGAAGCAGCTTTACCCAAGAGGATACATCCATAGGATTGGAAATAACAGCATCCATAGTATGTTTAAAAGCCCTAGAGAAATTAAGCCTACACTTAGCATGTATATGCCTAACAGTACAAGTTTGAGACCTAAAAACTTTATCCAATAAATCAAAATCCAGGCTTGGCAATCTATGTTCATCATCCACAAAAATATCTTCATGACCAGAAACACATACCTCTTCAGGTGGTTTTGTTATACCGTGAATGAGAAAATCCACATCTCTGCCATTGAAGGGGGCCGGAATCATGACACCTTCATGTACCTTGCAACATTTCCTCCAAGCATGAGGATGCATACACAACGTACATAGCCACATCTTAAGTTGTGAAAGAGCTTTCTCCCATAAAGCGCAGACTACACTATTAGTTTGAATTCTATCCCTGCATCTATCAAATTCTGCACCATTAGCAAAATGCCTATCATTGATATGCTTAAAATAATAACCTTTTACTAAAGCCCTGCCTATAACACCATTCTTGCATCCATCAAATCCCTGGAAAGGACATTAAAGAAAATTATTAGCAGATTGTGAATCAGTCACCTGAGAAATGAGATTCAAACATTGCCCCTAACTAGACATGGTAACCGTAAGCACAATGTAAATCAAAACAACCAAAGATCATCAATTAGGGCATAAAGGATGGTAATTTAAGATTTCAAAACATTTGAAACCTTATATACCATACATCCTTCCCCCAATTAAAAAACAAAACAGAAGAATAACAGAGCCTCTCTTCTTCCTTCTCTCTTCTACTTTCCCCTGTGATCAGATACAAAACCATGCTCTGCCTCTTCTTCCTTCCCCTGTGAACAAATGGTGAAGAAACAAAGAACCAAAATACAAAACTCCTAAAGTTAAAAACCAAATAACCGGAATCCAAAAATCTCAAAAACTTTCTTCAAAAACAAATTAAGTCAAAAATTCCTCAAACTCAAACAATCACTAATTGAAGAATATAGAGAAGATATACAAAATCCTCTTCCTCAAACTGTGAGTAAAAATTCGCGAAAACCCTAATTGAAAACCACCTGTAATCGACGAAATCTCCCTTCTCTAAACTGAGAATCAAAAATTACTGCAAAGCCCTAACTGAAAACCTCCTTCAATCGACGAAAACCCCCTTTTTCAGACGGCAAATAAAAATTCGTCAAAACCCTTCACTGAAAACTATAGAGAAAAGTGGAAATTTCTAAGGAACCCATGTTTAGTCCCTCTCTCTTCTAGAAACCCATCATTAAGATAGTATATATTTCTAGCCCAAAACTTTAGATGTACGGTTGAGATTACTAGTTTAGATTGAAATTATATTATGTATGACTAAATTAACCTTTATCATTCAAAGTTAATTATATCGTTATTTTGGTCAATTATATAACTACCATTATTTCAGGTTCATTATGGTTAACCTCTTCTTTTTCGGTTAATTAATCAGTTTCGTGGGTCAATGTGTCATCCACAATTGTCGCCGAGTCTAATCAATATTGTCGCCCCTTTGCCAAACAAAAGAAGAAGAACTCCCCTTAAAACATCCATACTCAATAAAATCTCGTTCTCCGTTCTCCCTAATCATCATCCCTCTTTCTCCATCTAGGCTAGGCTTATTGAAAAAATGAAAAACAACAGCAGAACTTATTGATTTGATTGGACCGATCTAGACACGGATGAAGAATCTTTTACGGCTAATCAACAATACTGTGCATTTCCAAGGGTCAAAGAAAGCGAATGGATCAAGAGAACCGAGACGGTGGCGTTCTGATTGTATATGAGATCGTCAAACCAGTAAAAAAAAACTAAGAATCGATCCAATAAAAAAACCTAAGAACAAAATCTTAATTAGTCCTTGTCATCACTATCAAGTCCAAGAACAAAATCTTAATTTGCTTCTTTCTAACCAATCCACAAGCAACATGGCTGATTTTGAATAGGGTACGTACAACCTCGCATGGACTTGGGAAACTAATCCAGCGTTCAACTATAAATAGGAATACAAGGGTTTTAGAATTTCTTTCTTTTGCGAATCAAGTTTTTTATTTATATATAAATGCAATCTACATGGATTCTTTGCTTCATATGAATTATGATTAGTTTGTACTGGAATTCAGTGACGGTTCCGAGGAGTGTTTAAATTTTACGACCTAATTTAGTTATGTAGCTCAATGAAGTCTTTTAACCCAAAGTACTGATCATCGATTCGTGATATTTTTTCCTTTTTTTTTCATATGATTTTCTTTGATAATGTACTTGAATATGTGATAATTAACTTGTGATAATTACGATTTTCACCGGGGATAACTATATTTTTCACAATATTGTGGATCAAAATAAAGTCTTTTAACCCATAAAATTGATCACCGATTCCTATTTTTTATTTTCTTTTTTTCCTTCTTTTTCTAGCATATTGGGATATATGATAATTCCAATTATCACAACTCGTGATAATTGCAATTTTCACCGGGGATAATTATATTTTTCACAATAATGAAAATATCGGATTTCACATCAATAAACCCTGATAACTACATCTTCAAAAAAAGATTAACAATAATAACAATAAAAGCTAATTTCCATTTTTCATAAAAATCTTGAAGAAAGTAATGTGATAATACTATACTTAGATAGATACTGAAGGAAGAAAGTAATGTGATAATACTATTTTTCTCATTGGAAAACGTAATCAATTTTTCAAACAGGATTTTTACTAAATGTTGATGGTGCAACCTGACTAAGTGATAATGATCCACCCTAATTAATGCTTCGAAGAAAAGACGTGACAAACAGTGGCATACGAACAAAATATAAGGTCAAATATTTCACCCTACATACCATAAAGTTCGCCGAATGAACTAACCTAAATAAAACGTTAATTTAGGAGATCTCTTTACTTTTATCTTGTTTGTCTTTATAAAAACAGAAATCCAAATTAATCACCTATTTAGTTAAAGGTTAAATATGTAATCTAATACTTATTATTGATAATTTTGGGCTTTATATATGTAGTATCTTAATGGTGGGTTTCTAATACATAAAAATCACAAAATGGGCTACAAATATTTTTCCCCATAGAGAAAATATACAGAAATCGTTGTTCAAAACAACAAAACCCCCCTTCTGCAATCCTGTCTTCAATCTTCAGAGAACCCACTTCCTCAAATCGAAAGAATTACAAGAAAACCCCAAAACAAAACCAACAAGTAAACCTTGATCCACTCTTCAAAACAACAAAACACAGTGATGCAATCTTTAAGTTTTATTTGGTAATGTATAGTATTTTTCAATTTAGATGAATTTAGGGGTATTTTAATTTATTTTTATACCAGTGTATATCATTCCCTGTTACATTCTTAATTATAATCTTTCAAGAACAAAACACGTACAATTGAATTACTGTCCCGGATTCCCCACCAAATGCCAACAGCAGTACATGTTTTTGGTTTCTTGCATTTTTTTCTTCTAATTATTATATGTGTGTTAGAGTGAATAGATTTTTATGAGGATTATATCCATTTTTTTTCCTCTAATTATTATTTTTTCTTCTGATTATTATACATCCATAACGGCTAAGCTTCAAAAGAATGTTAAATGTATAAGTAATTTCAAGGATCATTATCATCATCTTTGTGGTGCCTACTGCTTATTTCCTAAAGGGCGTTGAGACCTGAGGGCCTTGAGACAACGAGCCAATACACCCAGCGGCGAAGGTAGAAACTAGGCTAAGGGGAAGCAAAGTCTTGTTAGAGGGAGCAAAAATGCTAAATTAGGCTTGGAGGAATTTTGGGCTGGGAAATTTAGGCTTGAAAGCCCAATAGTTAGGGGTCGCAAGTGCGTACCCTTGCTTGCAGCTGGATTCGCCACTGAATACACCATTGTTTGATGAACAACTCAAAATCATAAATTAAGTGATATATTCAATACAAAACCAGCAATCTACGGCGCCCAAGATGTCAACTAGTGGCAAAAAAGCCATACATTCTATTTTGTTTTAATAAGATAATTTCCTAAAGCTAGCAGCTAGTTTGGAGTTAACTAATTAACTTTCTGATATATTATAACTCATTATATATATATATATATATATATAATTCTCAACAAACCACACTTAGAATAATAATTAACTAATAATCTTAAAAGATTAATTAAGTCAAAATAAGAAAGCATTTTTAAAGCCAGATAGCTCCAGCTTGCTTTAGCAATGGCACAAGAGAGCTACTGAGATGAAGAGTCATGACTTCATTAGCTCCACCAACTAGCTCACCACCGATAAATACAGCAGGTACCGATGGACTACATCCTAACCTTACAAGTGCTTTCTCGATTTCTTTACCTGTTCTCGGGTCTTCGTCGAGTTCATGAACCGTTGGGTTTACACCGAGATCATAGAATAGAGTCTTGATAGTATGACACATACAACATGTACTCTTGCTAAAGATCACTACAGCCCTTTCTGATACAATTCTTGTTACTCTTTCCATTATATATTGATCCTTAAATGTAAATGACCTATCAAAGTTGTTTCAAAATGTATGGTACGATATGGAGTATGAGAAAGATTTGAAGTTTTATGTGAATGTAGAAGATGATAGAAGAGGCTTGCAAATGTTTTTGACGCTTGATGATGAGAATGAAGCTTATTTTTTGATGATACGAATGAAGTTAGAATGTTGGGTTATTTATAGATGACAAAGTAGCAAGCTAGAAGGTTCACGATTGGTGATGCATAATTGTGAAAACCAGCAGTGTGTGTGTGAGAGAGAAGGAGAAGAATATTCTTTTAGATATTTGAGGTTGGCTCTTTAACAAATCAATACTGATCATATATATGATGTGTTTGATAAAGATATGAACACTCTTTAATTTCGTTACTATATGCATGCCGTACCTGTGAAATGGTTGAAAAAATGAGACAATATCTAAACTTGTTCCTATTGATGATTTTATTCACCGTATAAACTAATCCTCATGCAAATAAACTAGTCATATAATTGCAGTATATATATATGGGAATCACTAGTAAAAATCGAGGTTAAGCAATTTTATGTCATCATAGTCCAATTTTTGTTTGATTATTCATGGAGGGGTTCCACTTGAAATCGATTCTATTTTTAAAGTTGTGGATGCCGCGAACCATAAAGTGCAATCTTTTACCTTATCTTATTTTATTCACCCACTTCAAAAGGATTAGATCTAATCTTTTGTTCCTTTCTAAAAATCCAAGCATTGTTTGTTATTTCTGATTTCAGAGTGTAAAACTACACTTACTTCGACCAACTTCTTCTGGTTCTTCCTTTTTCATCAAATTTCTATTAGAATGTGAGTACTACATTCGCGCCAACTTATAAATATATGTATATCTGCTTGTATACCTAAATTTTGACCATGCATGTAATACCAAGTATATTAATTTTCTTGCTCAAAGTTGCATTCAATTCCTCTACTAAACACTAGTGATTGGACGAGTAATTAAGCTACATTTTGTACAACAATGTGCCGGAATAATTTTTATTTTTTTTTGGTCAGCAAATATAATAAAAAAATTGTATAGAAAGAGCTTATTAGGAGTAAGCCATGTGAGACAATAATCTAAAAATAAAAATCAATAGGTCATGAATAAAGTTTTCTGACATGTCAATTTTCACACATAGGCAATTCCCTTTTCATTTTTTTTTTCTTTATTGAATGCACAATCTCATGAGCAACTATAATATTGTCTGAGATTTTTCTAGAAAATAAAAAGGCGAATGGTACGGTGAAATAACCTTATCCAGTAAGCTTTTCATTCTATTTTCGAGTAATTTAGCTATGATGTTCTAAGAAGTTTTATAAATACCAATATATATGAACTCTTTGGGATCTTTAGGGGTTTTGGTTTTGGTTTTGGGGGTCAAAAAAAGATGAGTTTTGTTTAGTTCAGGTAGTACAAAAATTTGGGTAAATTTTTTTTGGACTGTTGAGACCACTTGACTTGTCTCAGGAGCTCGTGTTCCTCTTGTCACCATTGACATGAGTTGCTAGTTCTTCCTGAGACGTTGTTGCTCGATGGACAATACATGTTGGCGTATGAGTGGTGTTTGGTTTTTGAGTGCTTGTTGGCTCCCCGCTCCGAGTGGTGAACTATAAGCCCGATTACCTCTTCATGCCCGTGTCGTACCCAAATTTGGTTCCTATGTTGCTTATTTATCGAGTAGATAGCGATGGTGTCCCCCAGTTGCCGTTTGATCTTACCTATCGTTGGTAAGATAGATCTTTCGCGCACAGCGTGCCCTCTTGAAATGACCTGTCCCTGGTGCTCGTGCTCACATGGTCTTAAAAGCTTGGCTGACTTGTTCTACTAGAGACAGTCGTTCCTTGATGGACAATACGTATTGGCGTATGAGTGGTGTTTGGTCTTCGGTGCTGGTTGGCCCCCGTTTCACACGGCGACAACAAGCCCGACTACCTCTTCAGCTTCATCCCCGAGTCTCCCGAGGGAAAGACTCGTTTGGTTCCTGTGTTTATCTGTCGAAAAGTTATTGACCATTTCCCCTTACAACATTGAACAAGTGAAATCATCCTAGCATATGTGAAGGGAGGGACTCCCTCCTGTGGCTATGTAGGCAGCAGGATCCCCTGTAGCCCTGCATGCCCTGGGCAGGGATAAAGTGGGTATGCTATTTTAACGGTCGCGAATGCGTAAAACCCTACTAAAATGGTGTGACCACCGTTTCCACCAAATGACACGTAAGGTGCCAAGGATTTACTATGTCTCCGACAGATTGCCGGAAGCAGTGAGCCTAGCGAGAAACTTAACCATATTTTGGAAATAATATCTTCACGAGATATTATCTCTGCCCTACCTGGTACTTGCTACTGGAAAAAAGGCTTTGGTTTTGGTTTGGTTTTGTTGAGACCACTTGAGGCCCAATAGTTTATGCTTGTAAAAACTTGCAGGAAACCCATCAGAATTTGGGAACCTATTGGGCTTTATATTTTTAATTATCCAAAAAATTTCATCTTTATCAGGAATTCTAAGCAAAGCAATATCTTACACTATAATTAATTACAATTAATTAAAAAAATTTGGTATATTTTATGGGCCTAACTAATCTCGAACGGTCAGGGTCTCTCGAGGTTTATTAACAGCGAGATCATAAACTTCCCATACTATGTGGGACTAATCACAATCCTTATTTTACCAAAAAAAAGAAAATTGTTTTTTTTTTTCTTTAGTATATCTAGTTTAACAGAAACTTTTTATTATTTTCTCTTTCTTCAATTTACTTTCCAAATTAATTTAGTAGGTTTAAGTTTTATTCGGTAATGTATGGTATTTTTCAATTTAGATAAATTCTGAGTGTATATCATTCTTCCTGTTACATTCTTAATTATAATCCTTCAATAACAAAACATGTACAATTGAATTATTGTCCCGAATTCCTCATCAAATGCCAACAACAGTACATGTTCTTGCATTAGTATTTCTTTTTGAGATATATCCATTTTTTTCTTCTAATTATTATATGTGTGTTAAAGTGAATAAACTTTTATAATATTGTTGCCCTATTTTTATATTGGCCGGGTATGGAATACCAACGTGGTCGTATCTCATAAACATCCATAATGGCGAAGCTTGAAAAGAATATTAATAGCGCGTTTGGATAAACATCCAAAAGTAACTTTTAGACTTCTAGAAGTCAAAAAACAAGAAGTCAGTTTGGATGTAGAATTTCAGAACGACTTCTAGAAACAGAAAAATCGACTTTTTGTGAAGTAAAAAATCTGGACTACTGACTTCTGCTTCCTGGAGAAGCAGAAGTCAGAAGCTGAATTATATCCAAACGCGTAAATGTCTAGTAATTTCAAGTCCCATTGTCATCATCTCTGTGAATCTGTGGTGCCTACTGCGTACTTCTGTAGTGCCTAGTCTAAAGGGAGTCGAGACTTTGAGAGTCTTGATATATTGTTAATACACTATTGTTAATAAACAACTCAAAATCATAAATTAATTGATATATCGACTACAAAACCAGCAATGTACAGCGCCTGGATGTCAAACCAGTGGCAAAAAAACATTACATTCTGTTTTGTGTTTTTTAATAAGATAGATTCCTAAAGCTAGTCGCTATTAGCTAGTATGGAGTTAACTAATTAACTTTCTGATATATATTATATAACTCTTTATATATATATATATAATTCTCAACAAACCACACTTAGGATAATAATTAACTAATCTTAAAAGATTAATTAAGTCAAAATTAAGTAAGCAGCATCAAAGCCAGATAGCTCCTGCTTGCTTTAGCAATGGAACGAGAGAGCTACTGAGATGAAGAGTCATGACTTCATTAGCTCCACCAACTAGCTCACCACCGATAAATACAGCAGGTACCGATGGACTACATCCCAACCTTACAAGTGCTTTCTCGATTTCTTTTCCTGCTCTCGGGTCTTCGTCGAGTTCATGAACCGTTGGGTTTACGCCGAGATCATAGAATAGAGTCTTGATAGTATGACACATACAACATGTACTCTTGCTAAAGATCACTACAGCCCTTTGTGATACAATTCTTGTTACTCTTTCCATTATATATTGATCCTTAAATGTAAATGATGTATCAAAGTTGTTTCCAAATGTATGGTACAATATTGGGTCAGGTTGGAGTATGAGAAAGATTTGAAGTTTTATGTGAATGTAGAAGATGATAAAAGAGGCTTGCAAATGTTTTTGACGCTTGATGATGAGAATGAAGCTTGTTTTTTTGATGATGAGAATGAAGTTAGAATGTTGGGTTATTTATAGATGACAAAGTAGCAAGCTAGAAGGTTCACGATTGGTGATGCATAATTGTGAAAACCAGCAGTGTGTGTGTGAGAGAGAAGGAGAAGAATATTCTTTTAGATATTTGAGGTTGGCTCTTTAACAAATCAATACTGATCATATATATGATGTGTTTGATAAAGATACGAACACTGTTTAATTTCGTTACCATATGCATGCCGTACCGTACCATATGCATGCCGTACCGGTGAAATGGTTGAGAAAATGAGACAATATCTAAACTTATTCCCATTGATGATTTTATTCACCGTATAAGTAAAAATGTGGTCAAGTAATTTTATGTCATCAATATCATAGTCCAATCCTTGCATAAGTCTATTCCAACACGAAACATGCTGCAACACAGACGGGTGGCTATTCAATCGAACTTGTGCCCTATGTGTAACGAGGAAGTGGAAACTTTGGATCACTTATTCATGTTTTGTAGCTGGGCTACCTCACTGTGGAATTTCTTTATACATGCCGCAAGGGTGAGATGGGTAATGCCAAGAGATTTTCAGGAGCTAATGCAAAGCTGGAAGATTGAGAATTGCTCAGCTAAGATCAAATTGGTTTGGCACTTAATGCCATTTGCAATCTGCTGGGAACTTTGGAATGAAAGAAATAGGAGAGTCCATGGGGGAAGGACAAAGTCCAAGTATGAATTGGAGTGTGCTGTTATAATGGATATCTCGCTTTGGAGTACTTCTACAGAAATTTTCAAGAATTATTCAATTAACCAACTTTTGAATAATTGGGAGGACGTCATGCTTATGTAGATAGCTTTTGTGTTTCTGTTTTGGCTTCGGTGGTGCTGCGCACCTGTATATAATCTGTAAATACCTCTTTTTCTTTAATATATCCTTCCTTTTCAAAAAAAAAAAATATCATAGTCCAATTTTTGTTTGATTATTATTCATGGAGGGTTCCACTTGAGAGTTGAGATCGATTCTTAATTTTAAAGTTGTGGATGCCGCGAACCGGTAACGTGCAATCTTTTACATTATCTTATTTTATTCACCCACTTTAGATCTTAGCTTTTGTTCCTTTCTGAAAATCCAAGCTTTGTTTGTTATTTCTGATTTCAGAGTGTAAAACTACACTTACTTCGCCCCACTTCTTCTGGTTCTTCCTTTTTTCATCAAAGTTCTATTATATATCTGCTCGTAGACCTAAAATTTTGACCATCTATGTAATGGCACGTATATGCACTTCATTTTTTGCTCAAATTTGCGCTCTATTCTTCTACTAAACACTAGTGATTTGGCGAGTAACTAAGATACATTTTGCACAACAGTGTGTAGGAATATATTTTTTCTTGGTCAGCAAATATAATCTTTTTGGGCCGACCATTAACATGCTTGCTGATCCGAAGGAGGTAAGTAGAAACAATTTAATTGATTCAAGGCAATCTGGAATATCGTGAAAAAGCGGACCGAAAAGTGTCATAGGTATAGTAAAGGAGCTCATGAATAGGTACCCACATATCTAATGTGAACTAAAAGGATTTGATATTTCTCAGTAATCATCGTATAGCCGGAATACTAATTTCTTATTTGAACTTCAGATTCTCAACTTCTGCAAAGAAAAAGAACAGATAGCTGGGAAAGTACATGCCATCATTGACAAGTTTGCTGAAAGAGGATTGCGGTCTCTTGGGGTTTCTTGTCAGGTAAGTAGCTTAATTCTGTAAGCTCGTTTTACGACGCATGAATATGCCAATGCATGGAAACACAAACAGAAATCAGCAAATCTTCTTCTTTGCTCCATGTACTTCAAATGAATCTATTAGCAAAAAAATTTATGAAGGAGAGCTACTACAATTTCATGCAGGTTTCTTTCTTGAACTTAAACAAACTGAACTTATGTGAGCTGGCACGACTCAATAGTGTAAACATTAATGAGGGAGCATTTCCATGTAATCGGTTTTTGCATCTCATTCGATATGAAGAATTGAAAGTTTTTCCCTTGGGGATTGAACATCTACACTTGAGAAATTACATTGACAAGAAATGCCGAAGGAATTTGTTCAAGAGCTGCAGAGTGAATTTGTGAAGATCGCACGAATATCCACCGCATATTTACCGTCAAGCATGTTTTTTCAACAAAACATAATTGCATTGTCGGGACACTTTTGTACTAAATATATATAACAGAGTTAACAATTTAGCTATTTTTTATTAGAAGTGAGAGTGAGATACATAGAATTCATTCAAAATCAATAATCATTTTTTTTATACATGTCAGGATTTTCTTAGGGAATCACTGACAACCGCGGAATAACGGATCTTGAGATATTATGATGAATAATAAGTAAACCAAGCACAAGCAACTATGAAAATACGAGAAAGATAAATCAACTCACAAGACACAAGATTTATAGTGGTTCGACCAATACATACAACTTGTATATATTGTCTACGTCCACTTTGAGCCGTACCAACTCAAATCCACTATGAAGAAAAAACGATTACAACGTCGTGTGAATCCCAGCAAACCCTTGGTTACACCGCAACAATTACCCGAGACGATAACCTTGTCTCTTCTTCCTCACCAATAAGCTATCACAACGAAACCTATCTTTAGCCCTAAAAGCTATACAAGAAATCTCTCACCGATCTCTTAATTGTTTTTTACACAACATAATTCTACAAGGCCTAATTACCTATTTATATAGGTTACAAACTTGGCCACCAAGAATTCTAGCCGGTTTAGGAAACCCCTTCCCTAAATAACACGGCTAACTTTAGGAAATAATAATTAGTCTTCAATAACTAACAATCTCCCACTTTGAAGACTCATTGATTGTTTTCCATTCTTCAACTTTGGATTGACGGTGCTAAAACATCTTCCTTGTTAGTGCGGCTCCCCTCCCAGATCCTCATTCTTAGAGACCAACTAAAGCCTTGCAGAGCTTTAGCTTGTCTGATGTAACTCCCTTGGTAAACATATCAGCCGGATTCTTCGAACCAAGAATCTTCTCGAGCTTCAACTCTCCTTCTTCTAAGAGATACCGAATGAAATGATAACGAATATCTATATGCTTCGTCCTAGCATAATAGGCTGAGTTCTTGGCTAAATGTATAGCGCTTTGACTGTCGCTAAACAGAACACTGTCTCGTTTTTCCTTTCCCAACTCAGCTAACAAACCTCGTAACCAAATCATTTCCTTGCTCGCTTCTTTTACTGCTACGTACTCTGCTTCCGTAGTAGACAATGTCACCAACTCTCAGAATCGTGAGTTCCAACTCACCGCACCGACCCCATAGTATAAACATAACCGGTCGTATTTCGCCTATTATCTACATCACCCGAAGTCTGCATCCACATAACCCCTCAAGATAGAACCACCTCTTCCATAACACAATGGTACATTTGTGTTACCTCTCAAATACCTGAGAATCCACTTCACAGCTTCCCAATGTTGTTTTCCCCAGGTTGCTTGCATATCTACTCACTACTCCCACTTTGCATGTTCAATATCCCGGTCTCGTGCACACCATAGCATACATTAGACTCCCAATAGCTGAAGAATATGGTACGTTAGTCATGTACTCCTTTTCTTCATCTCGTCTTCGCACACCGCTTGTTGATGGTGGTTTTTAAACAAAGGGTAAAATCGTAAAACCCCAAATAACCTAATGTCCTAGGTGACACATTTATTAGGACATTTAATGCATGTAGTCGTAATTAATATGGGGTATTTTTTCAAATTAGGGTTACAACGAACAAAACCCTAATTCCCCTCCGTGCCAATGGCAAATCATGCCATGCCACACCTAGCCCAAGCTAGCCGCGCCATGCCAAACGCATAGCAGTGCCTTGGCCCTAGCTATGCTAGTCATACCAAACGCGCCGAAGCATGCCAACCATGATAGCCGCACCTCTATGCCAATGGCAAATCATGCTAGTCACACCTAGCCTAAGCTAGCCGCACCTCTATGCCAATGACAAATCTTGCCAGCCATACCAAACGCGCCGAAGCATGCCAACCATGCTAGCCGCACCTCTATGCCAATGGCAAATCATGCCAGACACACCAAACGCGCCAAAGCATGCCAACCATGCTAGCCGCACCTCCGTGCCAATGGCAAATCATGCCAGCGACACCTTACCCAAGCTAGCCGCGCCATGCCAAACACACTCTGCCTTGGACCTAGCTATGCTGGTCACGCCACGCCAAGCCAAACACCCTTACCTTGGCCCTAGCCGCGCCATGCCAAAGTAGTGCCCGCACCTAGGCTTGCAAACCATGCAACCTAGGCCAAATTGCCAACGCATGCCATTGGCACATGCCAACACGCTCGCCTGGTAGCTTTTCTCACTGTGGTGTGGCCCTAATGGCCGAGCATGCCATTGGCACATGCCAACACGCTCATTTGGTAGCTTTTCTCACCTGGGCGGCCCTAATGGCCGAGCATACCATTGGCACATGCCAACACGCTCGCTGGTAGCTTTTCTTACAAAACCGTGGCCCTAATGGCCGAGCATGCCATTGGCACATGCCAACACGCTCGCTGGTAGCTTTTCTCACCAAGGCGCGGCCCTAATGGCCGAGCATGCCATTGGTACATGCCAACACGCTCGCTGGTAGCTTTTCCTACCAGGGCGCGACCCAAATTGGCCACGCATGCCATTGGCACATGCCAACACGCTCGCCGGGGTAGCTTTTCCTACTGGGCGCGACTCCAAATTGGCCACGCATGCCATTGGCACATGCCAACATGCTCTGGCCGGGTAGCTTTTTCCTACCAGTGGCGCGACCCAAATTGGCCACGCATGCCATTGGCACATGCCAACACGCTCGCTGGTAGCTTTTCCTACCAGGTCGCGACCCAAATTGGCCACGCATGCCATTGGCACATGCCAACACGCTCGCTGGTAGCTTTTCCTACAGTCGCGACCCAAGTTGGCCACGCATGCCATTGGCACATGCCAACATGCTCGCTGGTAGCTTTTCCTACCAGGGCGCGACCCAAATTGGACACGCATGCCATTGGCACATGCCAACACGCTCGCTGGTAGCTTTTCCTACCAGGGCGCTACCCAAATTGGCCACGCATGCCATTGGCATATGCCAACACGCTCGCTGGTAGCTTTTCCTACCAGGTCGTGACCCAAGTTGGCCACGCATGCCATTGGCACATGCCAACATGCATCGTCGGTAGCTTTTCTTACCGAGGACATAGCCCTAATGGCCATGCGTGCCATTGACACATGCCAAACACGCACGCCGGGTAGCCTAACTTGCAAACCGTGCAACCTACCATCAAGGCATTTCGCACACGCCATTGGCACTCGCTATACACGCAACTAGCAGCTCTGGCATTGCCACTTACACTCAACGTACAAAATTCCGCACATGTCATTGGCACATGCCACACACGCCACTAGCAGCTCTGGCATTGCCACTTGCACTCAAGGTGTAACCCGCAACAAAGGCATTCCGCACATGCCAGTGGCACATGCCACACGCGCCTCTAGCAGCGCCACTTTCACTCAAGATGCAACCAACACTCGAGACATCAACATGATGAGTGCCAAATATTGCATATTTATACACCTTTTTATTGGCACTTTACTCATCTTTTGCGCTCATAAATTAGATATTATCCCAGATTCTGTATTTTCTTTGTTTTCAAGAATAAATATTTGTATTAATTAATTTTGTGTTTTTAGGTAATAAATAAAGCTCGGAGAAACTGAGGAGCCCAAAGAGCGAAGAATTGGAGTCGAGCATCTATGGAGCAGAAAGCCAAAGTTCAGCGCGCAACGGTTGCAACCCAAAAGTAGCAACTCATCTACAAGACATGGTCTTGAGCTAGACCCGACCTGCGACCCGGATCCGAGCCCGTACACTCCAAGCCGTTGAGATCTCATCTTGCTGCATCCTACGCTCGCTGCCTCCCACACATCATTTCTCGATACTTCCACTCAACACCAAAACAACCCAATACTTCCTCAACCGTTCAGATCTTTGACCAAATCCAACGCTCGCTCCACCCTTCGCATCGTCTCCTCGCTGCACCCGCTTCACAACAAAACACCTTACACCTATACCACTCGAGCAAATCCATTTTCACTCCCATCTTTCTCTTTCTTCTCCCACGATTTCTCATAGAAAACCCATACCCCCCTTCTTCCTTCACCCATACTCATGGCTGAACTGCCATCATTCCCACCTCCATCTCATGTCGCCTTCACCAACAACTCCTCTAGCTCTTTCTCCGCCACCCTTGCATCACTTATCTCCATCCATAGCTTCTCATACCCCAGAAGCTAGGGTTGAGATGATTGAAGCTAGGGTTTTCACCAACCACCCCACATGGGCGATTCAGAGGCGAAGCAAAGGGAGAAGTCGGGTTTGGGTCGTGTAGTTGTTAGTTGGTATTGTTTTGAGAGTATAAATTCATGTTTTAGATGAAAGAGAAAAGGAGTCAATTTTAGGGTTCATAGTTTTAGTTTGTAATTTTAATTGAAAGTCTGTTATAATGTTTAACATGTTCTGAACTACCTTAGTTAGGATTTACAATGAAACCCTAGTTTGATGTTCTGCTATTCAACTATATTTGATGTGTTCTTGCAAGCTTAAAGTTTAAGAGAAATTCAATTCAAACATCTCAATGCACTGCTCTCACAATGAATGTCAAGCATCCATTGTAGTTAGGATAACATTGTGCTGAGTATGTTTCGGCTCATACTTTAACTGTCATTGCTATTTCTTTGATTATTTGTGCTTAACTAGACATATAATGCTCTGAGTAGTATTCTTGGCTGATAATTGAAACTTCAATTGGTGAAACTCCATAGATAAGTGACAAACTTGACACTTTATCCTTATCTATCATAGGAACAAGAGCATTCGAATTAGTTGAATCACATAACCTAAACTAGTGGTGGATTTGATAATCCTAGCACTTGCAACCTCACTATTTGTATTTTATCTAGCTTTCAGTCTTGTAACCTCCAATACAGTCGTAAAGACTATAAACAAAGCATAACTTTCTGTCACTTTTCCCGAAACATGATTGAGAAAGCCTTAGAATAACCTAGCACACACTAGTTCTCTGTGGAAAGACCTGTACTTTCCACTGCCTCCAAAGGCTCTGTGCACTTGCAGATTAATACATAGTCGTAGGAAAATCACTTTTAAGCTCCTACCACAACACAAACTGGGGGATGCTTTCTAAGGTTTTGGTTTGGCGGTCACAGCATGCGGCGTACACTACGCTCACATTAAGAAAGCGTGAATAGGAATAAAGCGGTCAAATAAATGAGGAAATAATGGTGAAAACGTTTTCACCCATAAACACCATGCGGTTACCACCTCCTCCCATTATTTCACCCTTTACTCTCTCTTCCTTCATGAGGCCGAGGTACGTTTCAATCTCGACTTGTATAAATAGGTCTTACCTATTTCCACCGGACAACAAGTCTCTTGGTCAGAGAAAAACACAACACTCTCGAAAAGGCAACTTTGCAAGCTCTCCAAAAAAGCTTTCATCTCTTGCAAGCTTCCGAAGCTTTCACTTTTCGATACAAGTCGAGACAAGATACTCTCCGGGAATTATTCGGTCTCAACACCTTTCTTTGCTTCCTCCCCAAATCAACCCTTCTCCTCCACTTTGTGACCGAAGCAAGTCCGGAACGGCCATTTCTTGGTTTAGGCCGGACTTGTATGATTGATCTCTCGAATCTATAAAGTGCTCACGTGCAACACATTTGTTTAGGGTTTAAACCAGCTTTCTCACTCACCTACCGAATTTACCGAAATCGGCGGAAACGATTTTCCCCCATAAACAATTGGCGACCACACGGTGGGAGGTTCGATCTTTCGGTTACAATGTCAATTTTCAACTAGTGATCTCATTCTTCGACCCAGATGTCAAGATGGTAGAGAAAGGCGATCCACTCCGACTCGGCCTACCCGACGACTCGATTATCAGTCATGACGCGACAAGGGATGACCGGGGACTTTCCACGACGGTGTTCCCGGAGAGGATAGAAGTAGATGATCCGCCCAAGGATCAATGGCTCGGTTATCGGACAGCTCTCGTAAGAACGATCGGGGACTTTCCACGACGGTGTTCCCCAGAGGATAGAAATAGACGATCCGCCCAAGGATCAATGGCTCGGTTATCGACGGCTCGATAACGATTGGGGACTTTCCACGACGGTGTTTCCCATAAAACTCGGTTGTGCACCGGAAGGTTTCCTTTTCATCAAGAGACCTAAAAACCAAGTAAGTCCTACCTAGACAAGATACATGGTTCACTCTTTCAAGTTTTCACGGGAATGATAAAACCAATAGCCATGTTATGTTTCACCCCATGTCATCTACCAAACACACGGTTCCATGGTTTTCCTGGGATGCTTGCAACACTTTCAATCATAACCAAGACAACATCATTTCCAAATACAATTCATTCCAAGAGAATAATCAAAAACCATCAAGGTAACATTTATCTGTCAACCCCAAAAATCCAGAAAATCAAAACCATAAAACAAGCGTTTGTATTTGCCTTTCAAAAAAAAAACCTAAAAATAAGAAGTTCAAAATACAGAAATGTATTCAAGGAAAGTTTTCCAACATCGGATTGCTCTTCTTAGCAAAGGCCTCCCTCGTGCTCTGGAGAGCCGCCCTTTTCAACTTCAGCTGCCTGCATAATTTTTTGAATTCCGCTCCCGCTTCTTCACCATGTCTCGTGAGAAGGACCTTCGAATATTTCGACCAGAAACTTCTCGACCTCAGAGAAACCTTCAACGAACCAAAGAACGTTGAATTCAAAGTTTACACACATGTCACGATAGAACCTGCAGCTCGAGATTACATCCCGAAACGGTATGACCAGTCACGTTGCACATATCGTCAATCGAAGACAAAGCTTCCTCCACCCGCTTACCAGACGCGCTTGCCGGACGCGCTTACCAGATGCGCATGCCACACGCGCATACCAGACGCGCATACCAGACGCGCATGCAAGGCACACATGCCACACGCGTATGCCAGCCACAATACCACACCCTGCGCTAATGGCTTGCATCCTTCCAGCGCTAACATCTTGCGCCCTTCCAGCACCATCTCCTCCGCTCCACAACCAGCCAAAGCAGCGCCATCCTCACCCTTCGAAACAATGTCATGGCTCGAGCACTCCGTGATCAAAACCGTGCCATCTCTGCGCGATACACTTACGATCACCAGAACCAGAGACGCTTCCGCCACCCAACGTTTCTTCAAGCACGATAGCTCCAACCGTCACCAGAAACGCTACTCCACCACCAGGTCAAGGTACTGGAAGAGCCGGAAGAAGCCTACCTTCTATTACCACTGTTGCTTTTTTAAAATGACAAAAGGCACTTCAGCAGGACGTGCGTTTATAGATGAAGAGGCTCGCGTTGCTCTTGAACGCCCAATAGAAGGGAATCAGCAATCCAATTTCATCACACGTAAAGATCGGGAACGACTTCTCCAAAATCGAGGCAAAGTTATGTGAGATTCTATATTTCCCCAAGGCGTAGCGTCAAGGCATATTTGCATCCCTCAACCGCACTGCATCAGGAAAGCAGCTTTTTCCAGCCAGGGAAGCCGTTCCCAAACCTCAACCTCTCATGGAAAGCAAATCGATAGATGGAACTGGGGACTCCTAACCAATGTATTGTAACCGTCAAGGCTCTGAGAGTTTCAAGGAGCAGTTTTGACGTTCTCTCCGGAAGTGGCTCCACTTCAACGTTCTCCAGCAGCGGCTCCGCTTCAACGTTCGCTTCAGCAACCGCTCCGCTTCAACGTTCGCTCCAGCAGCCGCCCGCTTCGGCGTTATCTCCATCAGCTGCAGCATTTGGCTCCTTAAGTTTCAACGTCCTCTCAAAGAGCCGAAGCCACTTCAACACCACTCCTTCTTGCAAAGGGTCGTGCCACCACGCTCCCCACGTCAAGGATCATGATCGCAGCCAGCCAACCTTCGTAGTCGTGGCCACCTTTTGATCCACCCGCCATCCTCAAAACAGCATGAATACATAATAACCGCGACCGAGTACTTTACCAAGTGGGTTGAAGTTGTCACGCTGAAAGGAACCACTGGAGCCACGATCGCGACGTTCTTTAAGGAACACATCATCTGCCGTTTTGGCATACCTAAACACGTCATCACCGACAACGGAACGCCTTTTGCTAACAAGCAAGTACATGAACTACTTGAGAGCCGAAACAGTACACGACAATCCCAGGACCTGGCACGAGAAATTTCCAATGGCTCTCTGGGCGTACAGAGCATCTCCTAGAAGCTCCACCGGCATGTCTCCCTACTCCCTCGTCTACGGTACAGACGCGATCCTCCCAGCGGAAATTAAGATCCCGTCTGCCAGAATCGCCGCAACAAGTGGACCTCAGCGGAAATGAAGTCGAAACACTCAATGCCAGAATCGCAAAACTAGATATTATAGACTCCAGAAGATCCCGGGTGGAGGAACATGCACAAGCATACAGAAACAGGATTTCCAGGGCGTACAACAGCCATGTAAAATCCAGGGTTTTTAAGGAAGGAGATCTGGTGCTAAAAACCGCCAAACACATCCAACAAGATGCATCGGCACCGAAGTTTTCACCCAAATGGGAAGGGTAGTACATGATCACTAAAGCGTATGACAGTGGTTACTACAAGATTATCAAAGAAGATGGGGGAAAGCTAGAGGAAGTCATCAACGGAAAGTGGCTTAAGGCATACTACGCCTAATCACTTCCCTGCAACATGCTACATCAAAAATAGAGGAGCCTTCAAACTTCGTAATACAAGTCAGAAAATCCCATCTAATAAATTATAATCCCTACAAAATATCATCTTCAATCGACCATGATATCTTTCAGTCATACTCTTCAAGTCTCGAGTTAACTCTTCAATCCTCGGAGACTCCAAGGCCAAAGCTTTCTCCTCTTCCAGCATGTCTTTTGTGGAAGTAATCACACCAGCAAGAATACCAGCTTTGTCGACCTTCACAATATTGAGACGATGCCGCAACCAGCTAATATTAAACTCCAAGGATTCACAGGAGGACACCATGTTATCCCACCTTTGAATGGCTGACTCTGCAACAGCACGGATGGACATATTCTCCATCTCAGCAATCATTGGCAAAAGACAGTTCACTACGGAAACCAAGGCGGACGAACAGCACTTCACTACGCTCCTGGTAGCGATATGACCGTATGTCTTCCATATCCTCGTATAAAGGACCACGAATTCTTTCCACACCAGGAAACCGCTAACATTCCGATAATTAGAGGAGAGACACCTCATACGAGTCCCAAACGACGAACCTGCATAGGGGTATTCATGACAAGAGAGCCCTAAATCAGCGTTCTCCAAGTCTGCAGCAGTCAACAAGGTTGGATTTGAAGGGAGGGGAACGACTAGGTCATCCTCGTCGATAACAGTAACGCATGCTCCAACGGGATATCTCTGCACAAAAGGAAAATTTTCCATTCATCAAACAAGCGGTAAAGCGTACGTCGGTCCACCAAAGAAGAAGAAAACATACCGGTATGATTTTCTTAACCCGGATAACCTTTGTTGGGATGCTCCTGCGACCTCGCGCCTTCACCTGGAGAACCTGGCTGGTTAGAAGATGGTTCGTCTCTGTGCGACATGACAAAGAGAGAAACTCAACAAGAAGAACCCTTTCTCAAACGAGGGAGATGATGAAATTACGTTGGGTATGAATACGGAACCTTAAAAAAGGAAAGGAAGCAATGAGGGACATAACACTTCCAGATTTTAGCATGGATAATGCCCGGATTGAAGCCGCGCGCGTGAAGGAAGGCAAAACAAGGAAACTTTGCTATCTGTAGAAACACCTACTCCCTCCTTGTTTACACCGGTCCCGCCCGCCTAGCACAATCGCCTTCCCCACCTTGCGCCGGTCCCACCAGTTAGCACGCTCCGTTTCCCAACTCACGCCCAACTTCCCAACGTCGCCCAAGTTGCACTGGTCCCACCAATTGCGCTAACTTCCCAATGACCGCCCAAGTTGCGCCAGCTAGCACACTCGGCTTCCCCACCTTGCGCCGGGTCCCGCCAGCCTAGCACGCTCGGTTTCCCAACTCACGCCTGACTTCCCAACGTCGCCCAAGTTGCACCGGTCCCACCAATTGTGCCAAACTTCCCTACAACCGCCCAAGTCACGCCGGCTAGCACGCTCAGCTTCCCCATCTTGCGCCGGTCCCGCCAGCTAGCACGATCAGCTTCCCACGTTGCGCCGGTCCCGCCATCTAGCACGCTCAGTTTCCCAACTCGCAACAACTTCTCAATGCCGCCCAGCTTCCTGTCTCTCACGATGCTAACTTCCCAATTGTGCCAGCCTCCCGATTTGCGCAAAACTGCCAGAGGCAAGGATTCCAAATCCTATTTATAAAAAAAGGTCAGACAAGCCTCCTCAATTCTCTTTACGATTTGTTGTTGATAATTTGTCACCATCTTATGCTTACCTCGCAACAAAGCTCCTGTTCCGAGCTAAGCAGGGGACTTAATGTTGATGGTGGTTTTTAAACAAAGGGTAAAATCGTAAAACCCCAAATAACCTAATGTCACCGGTGACACATTTATTAGGACATTTAATGCACGTAGTCAGTAATTAATAGGGGGTATTTTTTCAAATTAGGGTTACAACGAACAAAACCCTAATTCCCCTCCGTGCCAATGGCAAATCATGCCAGCCACACCTAGCCCAAGCTAGCTGCGCCATGCCAAACGAACTCTGCCTTGGCCCTAGTTATGCTAGTCATACCAAACGCGCCGAAGCATGCCAACCATGCTAGCCGCACCTCTATGCCAATGGCAAATCATGCCAGCCACACCTAGCCTAAGCTAGCCGCACCTCTATGCCAATGAAAAATCATGCCAGCCATACCAAACGCGCCGAAGCATGACAACCATGCTAGCCGCACCTCTATGCCAATGGCAAATCATGCCGCCCACACCAAACGCGCCAAAGCATGCCAACCATGCTAGCCGCACCTCCGTGCCAATGACAAATCATGCAGCCACACCTTGCCCAAGCTAGCCGCGCCATGCCAAACACACTCTGCCTTGGACCTAGCTACGCTGGTCACGCCACGACAAGCCAAACACCCTTACCTTGGCCCTAGCCGCGCCATGCCAAAGTAGCGCCCGCACCTAGGCTTGCAAACCATGCAACCTAGGCCAAATAGCCCACGCATGCCATTGGCACATGCCAACACGCTCGCTGGTAGCTTTTCTCACCAGGGCATGGCCCTAATGGCCGAGCATGCCATTGGCACATGCCAACACGCTCGCGGTAGCTTTTCTCACCAGGGCACGACCCTAATGGCCGAGCATGCCATTGGCACATGCCAACATGCTCGCTGGTAGCTTTTATCACCAGGGCGTGGACCTAATGGCCGAGCATGCCATTGGCACATGCCAACACGCTCGCCGGTAGCTTTTTTCTCACCAGGGCGCGGCCCTAATGGCCGAGCATGCCATTGGCACATGCCAACATGCTCGCTGGTAGCTTTTATCACCATGGCGTGGACCCAATGGCCGAGCATGCCATTGGCACATGCCAACACGCTCGCTGGTAGCTTTTCTCACCCGGGCGCGGCCCTAATGGCCGAGCATGCCATTGGCACATGCCAACACGCTCGTTGGTAGCTTTTCCTACCAGGGCGCGACCCAAATTGGCCACGCATGCCATTGGCACATGCCAACACGCCGCTGGTAGCTTTTCCTACCAGGGCGCGACCCAAATTGGCCACGCATGCCATTGGCACATGCCAACACGCTCGCTGGTAGCTTTTCCTACCAGGGCGCGACCCAAATTGGCCACGCATGCCATTGGCACATGCCAACAATCTCACTGGCAGCTTTTCCTACCAGGGCGCGACCCAAATTGGCCACGCATGCCATTGGCACATGCCAACACGCTGTTGGTAGCTTTTCCTACCAGTCGCGACCAAGTTGGCCACGCATGCCATTGGCTCATGCCAACATGCTCGCTGGTAGCTTTTCCTACCAGGGCGCGACCCAAATTGGCCACGCATGCCATTGGCACATGCCAACACGTTATTGGTAGCTTTTTCCTACCAGGGCGCTACCCAAATTGGCCACGCATGCCATTGGCATATGCCAACACGCCGCTGGTAGCTTTTCCTACCAGGTCGTGACCCAAGTTGGCCACGCATGCCATTGGCACATGCCAACATGCATCGCTGGTAGCTTTTCTTACCAGGACATAGCCCTAATGGCCATGCGTTCCATTGACACATGCCAAACACGCACGCTGGTAGCCTAACTTACAAACCGTGCAACCTACCATCAAGGCATTCCGCACACGCCATTGGCACTCGCTATACACGCAACTAGCAGCTCTGGTATTTCCACTTACACTCAACATATAAGCATTCAAGCACATGCCATTGGCACATGCCACACACGCCACTAGCAGCTCCGGCATTGCCACTTGCACTCAAGGTGTAACCCGCAACAAAGACATTTCGCACATGCCAGTGGCACATGCCACACGCGCCTCTAGCAGCGCCACTTGCACTCAAGATGCAACCAACACTCGAGACATCAACACAAACTGGGGTATGCTTTCTAGGGTTTTGGTTTGGCGGTCACAACATGCAGCGTACACTACGCTCACATTAAGAAAGCGTGAATAGGAATAAAGCGGTCAAATAAATGAGGAAATAATGGTGAAAACTTTTTCACCCATAAACACCATGCGGTTACCACCTCCTCCCATTATTTCACCCTTTACTCTCTTCCTTCATGAGGCCGGTACGTTTCAATCTCGACTTGTATAAATAGGTCTTACCTATTTCCACCAGACAACAAGTCTCGGTCGGGAGAAAAATACAACACTCTCAGAAAAGGCAACTTTGCAAGCTCTCCAAAAAGCTTTCATCTCTTGCAAGCTTGAAGCTTTCACTTTTCGATACAAGTCAAGACACTACTCGCCTGCACTATTCGGGTCTCAACACCTTTCTTTGCTTCCCTCTCCATATCAACCCTTCTCCTCCACTTTGTGACCGAAGCAAGTCTGGAACGGCCATTTCTTGGTTTAGGCCGGACTTGTACAGATTGATCTCTCGAATCTATAAAGTGCTCACGTGCAGCACATTTTTTTAGGGTTTAAACCAGTTTCTCACTCACCTACCGAATTTACCAAAATCGGCGGAAACGATTTTTACCCATAAACAATTGGCGACCACAGTGGGAGGTTCGATCTTTCGGTTACAATGTCAATTTTCAACTAGTGATCTCATTATTCGACCTAGATGTCAAGGTGGTAGAGAAAGGCGATCCACTCCGACTCAACTACCCGACGACTCGATTATCAGTCATGACGCGACAAGGGATGACTGGGGACTATCCACGACAGTGTTCCCAGAGGATAGAAGTAGACGATCCGCCCAAGGATCAATGGCTCGGTTATCGACAGCCTCGATGAACGACTGGGGACTTTCCCACGACGGTGTTCCCGAGAGGATAGAAATAGACGATCCGCCCAAGGATCAATGGCTCTTGGTTATCGAGATAGCTCAGTAACGACTGGGGACTTTCCACGACGGTGTTTCCCATAAAACTCGGTTGTGCACCCGTAAGGTTTCCTTTTCATCAAGAGACCTAAAAAACCAAGTAAGTCCTACATAGACAAGATACATGGTTCGCTTCTTTCAAGTTTTCACGGAATGATAAAACCAATAGCCATGTTATGTTTCACCCCATGTCATCTACCAAACACACGGTTCCATGGTTTTCCTGGGATGCTTGCAACACTTTCAATCATAACCAAGACAACATCATTTCCAAATACAATTCATTCCAAGAGAATAATCAAAAACCATCAAGGTAACATTTATCTCACAACCCCAAAAATCCAGAAAATCAAAACCATAAAACAGGCGTTTCCATTTGCCTTTCAAAAAAAAAAAAAAACCTAAAAATAAGAAGTTCAAAATACATAAATGTATTCAAGGAAAATTTTCCAACAACGGCTTGCTCCTCTTAGCAAAGGCCTCCTCGTGCTCGGAGAGCCGCCCTTTTCAACTTCTGCAAAGATAATTTTTTGAATTCCGCTTCGCTTCTTCACCATGTCTGCGGAAGGACCTTCGAATATTTCGACTAGAA
Source organism: Papaver armeniacum (assembly GCA_023531295.1). Taxonomy (NCBI): domain Eukaryota; kingdom Viridiplantae; phylum Streptophyta; class Magnoliopsida; order Ranunculales; family Papaveraceae; genus Papaver; species Papaver armeniacum. The sequence continues at coordinate 1,190,242 of JAJJWW010004044.1, forward strand.
ACTTCTCGACCTCAGAGAAACCTTCAACGAACCAAAGAACGTTGAATTCAAAGTTTAGACACATGTCACGATAGAACCTCCAGCTCGAGATTACATCCCCAGAAACGGTATGACCAGTCACGTTGCACATGTCGTCAATCGAAGATAAAGCTTCCTCCACCCGCTTACCAGACGCGCTTGCCGGACGCGCTTACCAGATGTGCATGCCACACGCGCATACCAGACGCGCATGCCAGGCACACATGCCACACGCGTATGCCAGCCACAATGCCACACCCCGCGCTAAAGGTTTGCATCCTTCCAGCGCTAACATTTTGCGCCCTTCCAGCACCATCTCCTCCGCTCCACAACCAGCCAAAGCAGCGCCATCCTCACCCTTCGAAACAATGTCATGGCTCGAGCACTCCGTGCCATCTCTGCGCGATACAATTACGATCACCAGAACCAGAGACGCTTCCGCCACCCAACGTTTCTTCAAGCACGATAGCTCCAACCGTCACCAGAAACGCTACTCCACCACCAGGTCAAGGTACTGGAAGAGCCGGAAGAAGCCTACCTTCTATTACCACTGTTGCTTTTTTAAAATGACAAAAGGCACTTCAGCAGGACGTGCGTTTATAGATGAAGAGGCTCGCGTTGCTCTTGAACGCCCAATAGAAGGGAATCAGCAATCCAATTTCATCACACGTAAAGATCGGAACGACTTCTCCAAAATCGAGGCAAAGTTATGTGAGATTCTATATTTCCCAAGGCGTAGCGTCAAGGCATATTTGCATCCTCAACCGTACCGCATCGGAAAGCGACTTTTTCCGGCCAGGGAAGCCGTTCCCAAACCTCAACCTCTCATGGAAAGCAGATCGATAGATGGAACTGGGGACTCCTAACCAATGTATTGTAACCGTCAAGGCTCTGAGAGTTTCAAGGTGCTGTTTTGACGTTCTCTCCAGAAGTGGCTCCACTTCAACGTTCTCCAGCAGCGGCTCCGCTTTAACGTTCGCTTCAGCAACCGCTCCGCTTCAACGTTCGCTCTAGCAGCCGCTCGGCTTCGGCGTTATCTCCATAACCTGCAGCATTTGTCTCCTTAAGTTTCAACGTCCTCTCAAAGAGCCGAAGCCGCTTCAACACCACTCCTTCTTGCAAAGGGTCGTGCCACCACGCTCCCCACGTTAAGGATCATGATCGCAGCCAGCCAACCTTCGTAGTCGTGGCCACCTTTTGATCCACCCGCCATCCTCAAAACAACATGAATACATAATAACCGCGACCGAGTACTTAACCAAGTGGGTTGAAGTTGTCCCACTGAAAGGAACCACTAGAGCCACGATCGCGGCGTTCTTCAAGGAACACATCATCTGCCGTTTTGGCATACCTAAACACGTCATCACCGACAACGGAACGCCTTTTGCTAACAAGCAAGTACATGAACTACTTGAGAGCCGAAACAGTACACGACAATCCCAGGACTTGGCACGAGCAATTTCCAATGGCTCTATGGGAGTACAGAGCATCTCCTAGAAGCTCCACCGGCATGTCTCCCTACTCCCTCGTCTACGGTACAGACGCGATCCTCCCAGCGGAAATCAAGATCCCGTCTGCTAGAATCGCCGCAGTAAGTGGACCTCAGCGGAAATGAAGCCGAAACACTCAATGCCAGAATCGCAAAACTAGATATTATAGACTCCAGAAGATCCCGGGCGGAGGAAAATGCACAAGCATGCGAACAGGATTTCCGGGCGTACAAATGCCATGTAAAATCCCGGGTTTTAAGGAAGGAGATCTCTGGTGCTAAAAACCGCCAAACACATCCAAAGCAAGATGCATCGGCATCCGAAGTTTTCTCCCAAATGGGAAGGGTAGTACATGATCACTAAAGCGTATGACGGTGGTTACTACAAGATTATCAAAGAAGATGGGGGAAAGCTAGAGCGGTCATCAACGGAAAGTGGCTTAAGGCATACTACGCCTAATCACTTCCCTGCAACATGCTACATAAAAAATAGAGGAGCCTTCAAACTTCGTAATACAAGTCAGAAAAGCCCATCTAATAAATTATAATCCCTACAAAATATCATCTTCAATCGACCATGATATCTTTCAGTCCTACTCTTCAAGTCTCGAGTTAACTCTTCAATCCTCGGATACTCCAAGGCCAAAGCTTTCTCCTCTTCCAGCATGGCTTTTGTGGCAGGAATCACACCAGCAAGTATACCAGCTTTGTCGACCTTCACAATATTGAGACGATGCCGTAACCAGCTAATATTAAACTCCAAGGATTCACAGGAGGACACCATGTTCTCCCACCTTTGAATGGCTGACTCTGCAGCAGCACGGATGGACATATTCTCCATCTCAGCAATCATTGGCAAAAGACACTTCACTACGGAAACCAAGGCGGACGAACAACACTTCACTACGCTCCTGGTAGCGATATGACCGTATGTCTTCCATATCCTCGTATAAAGGACCACGAATTCTTTCCATACCAGGAAACCGCCAACATTCCGTTAATTGGAGGAGAGACACCTCATACGAGTCCCAAACGACGAACCTGCATAGGGGTATTCATGACAAGAGAGCCCTAAATCAGCGTTCTCCAAGTCTCGCAGAGTCAACAAGGTTGGATTTGAAGGGAGGGGAACGACTAGGTCATCCTCGTCGATACTTGAAGAACGCATGCTCCAACGGGATATCTCTGCACAAAAGGAAAATTTTCCATTCATCAAACAAGCAAGAAAGCGTACGTCGGTCCACCAAAGAAGAAGAAAACATACCGGTATGATTTTCTTAACCCGGATAACCTTTGTTGGGATGCTCCTGCGACCTCGCGCCTTCACACAGGAGAACCGGGCTGGTTAGAAGATGGTTCGTCTCTGTGCGACATGACAAAGAGAGAAACTCAACAAGAAGAACCCTTTCTCAAACGAGGGAGATGATGCAATTACGTTGGGTATGAATACGGAACCTTAAAAAAGGAAAGGAAGCAATGAGGGACATAACGCTTCCAGATTTTAGCATGGATAATGCCCTGATTGAAGCCGCGCGCGTGAAGGACGGCAAAACAAGGAAACTTTGCTATCTATAGAAACACCTACTCCCTCCTTGTTTCCACCGGTCCCGCCAACTAGCACAATCAGCTTCCCCACCTTGCGCCGGTCCCACCATACAAACTCTTCTTTAGCTTGCACACCATCTCTTCCTCGCCTTTTACTATGAATCCTTCTGGCTGCTTCATGTAAATTTCTTCATCTAGGTCACCATGAAGAAAAGCTGTTTTTACATCCAACTGTTCAAGGTAGAGATCTTCAGAAGCCACTAGACTTAACACTACTCTGATAGTAGTCATCTTTACAACTGGAGAAAATATCTCGTTGTAATCAACACCAGGTTTTTGCTGTAAACCTTTCACAACCAACCTCGCCTTGTAGCGAATATCTCCATTTGCTTCGGACTTCATCCGATAAACCCACTTATTATGCAACGCCTTCTTACTTCTTGGTAATTTTACTAACACCCAAGTGTCATTCTCCTCACGTGAATTCATCTCATCTTCCATAGAAAGTTTCCACTTGCCTGAATCATCAGTCGCTAGTGCTTCTTTAATATCTTCAGGTTCACCTCCATCCGTAAGTGTAGTAGCAGGATTTCCCACACTACACCCCTTACTCGATTTTGCTCAATTAATCCTTTGAAAGATGTAAGATCAAGAATATTTATTGATTGAATTCATGAAGTGTTTACACAGAAAAATAGAATTACACTTGGAAGTTAAAACACTCTTAAACTTTCTCTCTCCTAATGACTTGCTCCACAATTCCAAAAAGATCTCTCCCTCTTACAGACTCATCTAGCCCTTTATATAGGGTAATACATAGTGGATGACAGCTAAGCTACCCTTTATTTTCGGGAATGTCCCGCGAAGTGTCGCAGAGATGCACAAATATTCGCTCTCGCGACACTTCTTAACCCTCGCCGTGGTCTCTCGTCTTCTTTATGTTTTGCCGGTCGTTATTCATTGCATCGTTTATTTTAGCTCCTGCGACTGCCTCGCGACAGCGTCGTTTATTAATCCCGCGAGTCTTGTACGTTGCGATATTATGATCCTACATCTTGCCTCTTTTTCCTTAAATATTGCTTGAAGAGCGATCTTTAAGGAAAAATCTGTTGTGGTAGCAATCTTTGATTTTTGTTGATGAAGGAACGAGCAAAGTTCCGAAGCTTCTTTGAGATATATACGAAGTATCGTCTCCCATCACTCCTCATATTTCTCCCGCGAGGGAAGAGTATCATGAGAGTTTTTACAATATTCTTGCCGCGATTTGCTTATCTTTATCTGTTTCAATTTTGTACTTTTACACGGATTTTGAATATTAATGTCTTTTCTTGACACGTCTCTTTCAACCGCTTATTCTTGACCATTCATGTCTCTTCTCGCATTAAATGACCTCGTTTTTCTCGAGGCTCTTTTTCCCTATATATAGTTTTCTTTTCCCCTCATTTTCATCCTTTAGTTTGTCTCTGCAACTTTTCTTTGATTCTCTCCTTCCGCAATTTGCGCTCCTTCTCGCAAATCTTTTCTTCGTCCTTTCTAGCACTTTGTTTTTAACCTTCAACCTCCCATCCATTCCCATACCGATAATGGCTGCCATTAGTCGTGCATACAAAGCTTCTTTCAATGAAGTTCAATGAAGTTGCTCGAGAAGGGTTTCACTCTATCAACCATTCCCGATCAAGAACCTTCATCTATCCTTTCAAGGCTATTTTCGATCATCAATGTGATGATCAAAAAATTATAGTCTCGCTAGGTCGGCTTCTCGCATAGGACTTCCCATTCCCTTATACAATCCTGAGATGCCCTTATTTTATGAAATCTTGTCCCATGAAAAATTCTCTCGGGCTGTTTATCAATTATGTGGCGATTGCATTCGCCTAATGCTTGAGTTCGCGAACCGTGGTGCTGGCAAAGGATCTTTATACCCTGATACTGTTAGAAACCCCGAGTTCGCAGACTTGGAAATAGATGCTGAGAAATACACTTGTAGAGAACTTTTTGAAAACTATTGGTGATCGGATGATTAATACGAAATCTCATTGGGCGTTCGCTCGAAAAAGAAGGATAATGTCCCCGAGGATAAATTGCTCATGCGAGGATATTGATTGGCACTAGGGAAATAACACTACTCCTCGCCACTCCAAAGATGAGAAGTGGTGGGTTGTACCCTTGATTTTAAATGGCCCTTATATCGCGGGTTCGCACGTTCTTCCTGCGAATCTCGCAGGGTATCATCCTTGGGAATTCAAATGGCCTGATAGGGCAAAAGAGGTATGTTTTCTACTTCAAATCTTGCTTTCGCTATTTTCTTTTTATATTTGCTGAGTTTGTGGAATTTTTTCAGATCAACAAATTGAGAAGAAGCTACAAGGATAATCCGTTGGAGAGTACTCTGACGAGACTTCGATCGCTTACGGGTGAAGTAAGAAACATTCCTTTTATCATTTTTACAATATTGTTGCCTCTGTTTCTTATCTTTAACTGTATGCGAAGGTTGGAGTTGAAGAAGCTGTAGCCGCGAAGATTAAAAGTATGGGTAAAACCGTCGTTCGCAAGGGTAAATCTTCTGCTCCATTAACTAAGAAGCGAAGGGTCCAATCTTCTTCTCGCCTTAGCTCAAGCTCTGAATCTCCTGACGAGGATAACTATGATTCGAATCCTTCTCTCGCCAAGAAGATTCCGTCGACCAGGTTCTTCTATGGATCGGTTATCTAGCATCTTCTCGATTGTTTCAAGGAATGGGAGATGCTCCCTAGCTTCTCTTTGCGGGGCTCTCGCAAACGTGTGTAATGCTACTTTATTAGAGGGCAATAATTCTTTCAATGGAACCTCTAGAACTGTGTCTCCTGACTTCTTGAATGCACTTGGATCTTTGGTACGTATGCAGTCGTATTTCCCTGTTAATTTTAAATTTTTAAATATATATATATTAATGATTTTTCTATCTTCTTTTATAGGTTGGAAGAACTTCTTTTGTAGTTGCCTCAGATCTCGAAAGAAGACGCAACAATCTTGAAAAGAAGAATTTGCAATTGAGCAAGAAGATTCAAGAATTAGAGACCGAAGCTGCGTCATCTCGCGATAAAGACGAGAGAATTCAAAAGTTAAACACCGAACTTGACTCCCAAAGGGATAAGGTGTCCACTCTTGTAACGCTAATCAACGACTTTATGGTATAAGATTTTACTTCCTTTTATCATCTCTATTTTATCGGTTGCATATTTTTGCCTAACTTATTACCTTCGCCAGATGTATATAATCTCTCCGATGAGGCTATTCTTCTCCATACATTTCCTGAACCTATGGATAATGATCTTCTTCTCGCTCACCTCAATCAATCTCTAAGTAGTTCCTCCAATAAAACTAACCTCCTTTCATTAAAAGATCTTCAATCCAAATATGATCTTTTGGAGATCGAACACAGATCTAGTTTAAATTTGATTAATCGCTTTAAACGAATGTACCTTGATTCCGAGAAGAAAATCAAGACTTTAAGGAAGAAAATTAGTAATCTCATTGATGAGAACGATCGCATTACTAACAGAGGTGCACAGGCATTAGCCGAATTCCACAAATCTCTTCTTGATGTGCAAGTTGAACGAGATGAACTCCTTCATCGAATACCATGCTTAAGCGGCGAGAAGAGCAAGTTCGTTCTCTTCTCGTTATTAATAGTGATGATGAATTCGCACGGGGTCTGCGAAAGTTTTAGATAATGCCAGGGAATAACCTAGGTGTTGATGTTAGTCTTCACGCCGAGCATACTTCCTTGATTAAAGATATGATATCGATAGAGAAGGTTACTTATTATACCTTACCGCTTCTTACTACGTAGTATTGCTTGTAAATTGTTAACTTGTTGTTTCTTATTTGCGAGAATGCGAGAAGAGGCTTCGGGTTAGAATTAGAGAGCTTGAATCGAAAAGAACAACTCACGGAATTTTCCAAGCGAGAATTGAAGAACTCGAAACCGAAAAAGAACAGCTCGCAAAGAATCTCTCCCTTCGCGAGAATAGATATTCCAAGTTGAAGAAACAATTTCTAACGACAGTGGAGAACTTTAACAATGATGATGTTCGTTTTCGCAATGGAGGCATGGAGTATGTTTGTAAGGACCACAATATCCCTCTGCATTCATATCCCTGTCTCCTTGAGAAGGTTCCGAGAATCCGCTGTCTCGGAGACGTTTCGATAGCGAGGCCGGCGAAGAAGAAAATTTCAGCGATGAGAATAACCGGATCGAAGAATCGATGAAGAAGAAGAATCACCAAAGAGATAACTCTTTTTGTTTTCTTTCTCTCGCTTGTAATATCTCGTACATTTCGTATCCTTATTATAGTGTATTTCTTGGATTTTTCCCCCCTGAATTCAATCTTCACTCCCCCCTTTTTTGGTAGTTCTTCCTTGTAATATAATCGGCTAACCAACATTATTGATGTATAACTCTTTCATCAGAAGATGAATAACAATATTCCATCTTTTCCATTCCCATACTTGCCTCTGTTATTTATCTTCAGATGGAAGATTTTAGTTGTCATCATGTATGTGGTTGAATAATAATTTTATTGTTATTGAAATGTATTGTTGCGACGAGGTATCTTCATAAATCAAGAATTCTACTTGCCTTGCCTTATCTTCATAAATGTATTTTATCTCTTCTCATTGCGACAAGGTCGCAAGCCGTCCTTACATTTTCAAATAAGGGCCCATTGACCCTGCCTTGTCATTTTTGTGTGGTCTTCCGAGTTAGACCTCCCTAATTAGAGGTCTTCCCCTGCCACCTTTTATTGCGACAAAATCGCAGGACGTCCGTACACTTGCATGTAAAGACCCATTGATCTTGCCTTATCATTTTCCAAGTATTTTTGCCTCTGCAGGATGTTTTAGTTGCGACAATATGACAGGCCTATATATCCTTGCGAACACATAGCCCCATGACATTGCCGTCGTGCGACGAAATCGCAGGACGTCCGTACACTTTCGTGTAAAGACCCATTGATCTCGCCTTACCCTCGCGTTAGTATTATTGCCTCTGCAGGATCATTGCACAAATATGACGAGCCTAAATTCTCTTGCGAAAACATAGCCTTGTGACATTTGCGTCTGTTTTGACACCCCCCCTAATGGAGAGCGTCGCCCTTATCATCTCCTAGGTTGCCCCTTCAAGGAGGCGAAACATCGGCCATACAAGACTAGCTCCTCCCATCCGGTCTTAACAACAACCAGTTGTTTTCGCAGCCTCTTATCCCTTATACCTATAGGGTTTATGGTTACAAGGCTGCACCCTAAGTGGAGTTTTCTTCGGGCGAGTGCAACATATGCCAAGACTTGCCAAGAATGGCCAGGGTAGGTTCATCCATCCCGGCACTCGCTCAACCGTGTACCTCGGCGCCTTGAGCATACACTGACTCCTAAGAAGAGACCCTCGGTCGCCCAACCAGGGTATAACCTACATATATAGTTGGGAATCCAAGGTACCTCTTAGGATAGGCTTTCATGGGCCCCAAATTTTCATGACTCGGAGCTTCGGGAGCGGTGTAACCTTCCCCCGAGCCATGTCGAGAGATACCCCCTTATATGACGCACTTTAGGTCTTACATTTGCCTCTTACGAAATGTTATTCGCGAACTAGGGTGTACGCCATAAAGGTTCGTCCCATTCTTTTACTCATTCATATTTGTTAAATCATTCAATCATTCATGTTTCATTATTTGCCGATACTTGTTTGCGAAGTATTCGCACAATTTACGTATTTTCATTTTTCTTTCTTAAATCGAATTCCCATATACTCTTGTCTGCGAGATTCTCGCACATCATTACTTCAACGCTACTTTTTCTCTCCCGTTTTTGTTGATTATTCACTTCTTATGCCTTTTGTTCCTCATATCCTTTGCTTCTTTATTACCATAATATTCGCCTATCTCTAGGCACTCACCTCGCGAGGTATGTTCAGTCCTTACTTCTATGGCATCCACCATCAATTTTTCCTTTCTCTCGCTCATCTCTCACATGTTGTTTCCAACCTTTTCTTTTGGCATTTCTTTCTTCGCAGCTTTCTACATCTACTTCATGACATTGTTGCGACTCCTTCCAATCTCCCTGTATAATACCAATGCCATTTGGATGTGGAAATTTAATACATTGATGATATGTTGATGCGACTCCCAAGATTTCATGAAGCCATGGCCTCCCAATCAGCGCATTGTATGGAGATTCCACGTCAACCACACGTAATAAAATATCGAGTTGATAATCCTTGTAGAGGTATTCTCATGTGAACCTCTCCCTTTGGTTTGTTTGCGGTGCCATTAAAGCCATATATCTTGTATGTAGAGGGATCAAATCCTCATCTTTTCCTCCCATCGTCTTGTAAGTATGGTAGAAGAGAATATTCACCGAACTTAGGTGTCGATTAAAATTCGGTTGATCGCCCAAAGAAACACGCCTCATCATCTTCTCCATCAACCGGTTTCGGGTTAATCTCTAGTTTCACAACCAACGGGCTATCATGTGTTTCTCTTCCTTTTGGCACTTCATCTGCGCAGAGAAAGAAATAGTCTTGTTTGCCACTTTTCTAATCGCGTCGTTCTCGCCGGACTCATTATTTCTTTATCATTAGCATCTCTCGCAAAGACTCTACCGAGCACATTGTCATGAAAATCTTCGATTGTGCGATAAGAGTGGACGATAGAGTTGCAATTCAAGTTTTTAGCTTTTGTTCCGACCTCTATCACAAATGTTTCCTTTCCTTTCGCCGACATTGTTCTGTGCATTTCTGGTGGTGGTGGTAATGTCTTGCCTTTTTCTTCCCCCTTTAGAAAGTGATTCAGCTTTCCTTGATCAATCATCCCGAGAATAATTCTCTTTACGTTTCTGGGCAGTCGTTTGTTTGATGTCCATGGAAGCGGTGGTAAGAACAAAACTCATGACTTCGTCTCCGGTGGTGGTTCCATCCCCGCGTTCCAAGGTCCGGTACATCTTCCATCACAAGTATAGCCTCCCGAGATCTTTTCCACACTAGCATTCAAAGTGGAGGCATCTTAATTGGTTCCCATACTATTCTACGACTTCTCCGCCCTCCATGGTTATATTGCCTTCGTCCACCGTAAGTTTCTTGCACATGATCTAGCCTCGAATCTTATTATTGTCATGTTACGGTTATAGTAGTTCCTTTCTTGTTCAAACTCCTCTTGGTCATGGCTTCCCATAGCTACTATCTTCCTTGTCCCTCATCGCCTTTTCCTCGCTTTGTCCTTGCGAAGTGCTCGCCACCGTATTTATGAATTGAGGTAACAAGCTTGCGTTCGCAGCATTCGAGTTTGGGTTCGCGACCAGGATAAGAATTCATTTCATTTTGTCTTTCTTCTAAGGCGATATATTCTTCTGTAGCTCTCTCAGATTACGCCATCGTGATTGTATTTTTGACTCTAAAAATTTGAATGTATAACAAGTTAGTCGCGAAGAGAGCATTCACAAATGAGAGAATGAGATATCTTTCCTCAACCCGTCCCGCCATTTCGCTACACATGGTTCTCCATCTTATTGTCAATCGCCTTAAGCTCTCGCCAACCCTTTGTTTCAATCCGAATACATCTTCAATACCCGGGTCGTGAAGAGTTGTTACTTATGTATGCTCCCGGAATGTGGCTTGTAAATGATTGAATGACGTGATTGTGTTCCTTGGTAGACCCTCAAACCATTTTAGTGCTTCTCCAATTAGGCTTGATGCGAAATATTTGCACAAGATATAGCATCATGATTCTCCCACTGCAGCATACACCACTACACCAAATTCCCGGATTCGTAACAGGAATTCGTAACGGCTTTGTGGCCGTTACAAAATTCCCGTTACAAAGGGCCGTTACAAAAAATTCGTAACAGGCAGCAGCCGTTACTATTTTTTTTTAAATTCGTAACAGAGATGAGCCGTTACGAATTTTTTTATAGGCATGCCAGGCACACGCTTCGTCACACCTGGGTCGTAACACTAGGAATCTGTGAGTGTGCCATTCACATGCTTAAGATTGTTTTTCCACCCAAGAATCCTTGAACTAGAGGATATTTCCTCCCCTCCTCTAACCTAGATAATCTTCTCTTGACTTTTCATTCAATTTCATTTCTCTTTCTCTTCTCCTCTGCGCCTCTCTTTTCTTCCCTATCAACTGCAGACTAATCATCTGGTATTTGGAGAAATGATCTTTAATCATCTGCTCATCGGGTTTAGGATTTCGATATGTTTAAGTTATCATCAGTTTCTTCGATTTTAGGGTTCATCATCTGTTAAATCAGATTTTAGGAATTCATTTAAATTAGGGTTTTGTTCTTGATTTGGTTGCGATTTGTAGGTGTTGTTGAATGATGTATTTGGTTTTTTTGGGAGAAATGGAAGGTAAATTCTTCTTCAATCCCTCTTTCTGTATCATTAATTTATGTTATTTTTTGATTTTTCGGTGATTTTTTGAGGCTGAAATCAATTGTTTCGATTTTGGTTTACAGTTTGTTGCTGAGGAGTATTCTTTGCTAGAGAGCTTGCTGAAGATGGTTACTCTGGTGTTGAAGTTAGGTTTACTCTTATCATCCTGTGAGAAATGAAATCATCATCAGATCTAACTCAAGGTTTTGATTTAGTTTTGTGATATATTTGAATTTGAAATTAAGTAGAGTTTTTTATCATACTGTGTAATTGAATCTGGGTTTTGTTTGTTTGTTTTGATTGAAGGAGTAAGTAGGTGATTGAAGAAAACATAGATTGAAAATGGTGGAGAAGCATATATCTTGTTGTGAGCATTAATCTTCAGTCAACATTCTGCCGGTTTCAATGTAATTTAGCTAATGTCATTTACAGTTTATTCGTCGAATGTGAATCATATGGGCTGTGTTAAAATTGATGATTTACTAATTATTGTTCAACAATGGATTGATTGTCTTCGTCATGAACCCATTGCTAATCTTCTTCAAATCCCATCTGGAGTTAGTCAGGTTAGGGAAAATTGTTCCTTTCTAATTGGGTTTTTCTTATAATGTTAAAAATTAGTTCATTACATTTCTATCTGTAGTGGCATGATTTATTGATATGTAGTATATGCTTCAACTTCAGTTTTGGTGCTTTGCATGGTTAGCTAGCTGCAGTTCCTTTTTAAGCTTGCTCAGCTTATATTGGTGATGTACGATATCAGTTTGGCAACATTAAGCTTAGTAATTATTAAAGGAATTACATCTGAAAACACTGCATCATTTCAAAATAATAAATGTACCACCTTATTGTCTAATTATCTGACTCCTCGTACTTGTTTGTGTCTTATAAATGTGCAGCAAAGTCGTCCTCGTACTTGTTTGTGTCCTCATAATTGGATATCCTCTCTTTATTTTGCTTTTAGTTCCCAGGCTTCATCTTCCATTTGAAGCTCAACTCGTGGTTGGAAAGTCGCATGACTTTGCTCCAATCAGCTGCCCTGAGCAACCTGAACCTCCGTCAACGCATTCACCAATGTGCCAGTTTGGAGTATCAATAGACCAGGCTCTCAGTTGTTAGGAGATAATGGTCGTGATGATGGTCGTGGTTGGAAAGTTGCATGATTTTGCTCCAATCAGCTGCCCCGAGCAACCTGAACCTTCGTCAACGCATTCACCCATGTGCCAGTTCGGAGTATCAATAGACCAGGCTCTCAGTTGTTAGGAGATAATGGTTGTGATGATGGTCTTGCAGTAAGTCCCTTATTTTCTTGAATTTCTGTAACTTCTTATGTTTCCTTGCTTTGGTGATAGTTTTCTCGTATCTTCCTTTTATCCGCTGGCTAGCAATGTCAAATAGTCTCTATGCTCTAATAGGACTCACTTTCCTATTGGTTTCTGATTGTTATTGAATTATGATTGTTTTTTGTTTCCTTCTTGATTTAACTTTTGTGGATTCTTAAATGCTCCACCAGGCTGCACATGTTGCTTTTGTTGAAACTAGTGGATTAAATGGTCATTTTGAACTCAACGTCTACAAGCCAATGATGCCTACTGCCCTTTTACGAGTGAGTACTGCATGTCACCCTTATTATTAATAATATTTTCTAATTGAAGTACTCGACAGATCCTAATAAATTAGGTAAAACATGAAAGTTTATATCTCATTCATCTTCCGTCTAATATCTTTAGTCTATCATCTGCATGTCACCCTGACAGCATTTTCTTTCTTGTTAGATTACGACATGTACGAGGGAGAGGATGAATAAGATCTCTTTGATAGGATGTAATGCTCGCATTTTTTTCTTGGGGGTCAGGATTGCAAAGCGCCTAACAATTCAGCAGGTATGGCTTTTGTCTTGGGCATGCCCCTAAGTGATACTCCCTCCATATCAATTTCAATGATACTTTTGCCTGTTACATACAGGTTAAGAAATGGTGAGGTAATTCTTTTTTTCCGCCCCTTTATATCCATGTTAACAATTTCATTGGAATATTTATAAGTTTACAGTAACTGAATCTGCAACAACTTCCAGATCACTATCACTATTTGCATTTTCCGCATCATTACAACCCCCTATGCAATGACAAACACGGGCATGTGCATCTTAAAAACACTCACCATCCAGCTCTTTTGGTACCAAGTTGAGAACCTAGTGAAACGTATAGTAGTTAACTTATGAAATTGTTAACTATTATACTTCTAGGTAACAAATATTATACTTCTATTGCAGTGAGTAGAACTTATGAAGTATAATAGTGATAGGGGGTTCTCAACTTGGTACTATACAGCTCTTTTCGTCACTATTCTGTTCTACTGCAGTGAGTAGAACTTATGAAGTACTTGCAACGCGTTTAACAACAAGCTTTCATTCAGTTTGTAACTGGAGAACCTCGACTCCCATACGGAGATGCTTCCAAGGTGAGACCTTCGAAGACCCAATTTTTCTTTTTCTTTCCATCGAACAATGAAAATCACTTTATTAAGTTCTGGTATTAATTTTTTTTTGGTGATAAGTTCGCATATTTAATGTTTTTGTAGGTATAATGAAGGAGAAGTTGTGTTATGCCATAACTCAAGGACAGGGATCTTTTGACGGGTCTTAGGCTTTCATCCTCTAGATGCACATACACAAATACGTGAATTTGTAATTATCAGTCGTAGTTGGTGGTGGTGGGTGATGTAGATAGAAGAAGGAACTGTAGTTTTTTCGGCTGAATTCCGAAATACAACCTTTCATGGTAAGTAGCTCCTCTTCGTATTAGAAGAAAGTTTCAGTCAGGATTTTGGTTGACGGTAATGCTTAGGTCTCCTTATTGAACTTGTAATTGTCTGAATGAGCTTCATATCTACTTTTTTTGTCTGAATGAGCTTCATATCTATAAATTGTTCTGTAGGGAATCAATTTTTTGTTATATTTTTTATTTCAGTTTCATTTTGTAGTGTCATTTTCTCTCCTTTTCTTTACCTGTTATGCGTGTCCAAATAACAAAAGTTAAATAAATTACCTGCACATGTGCTGATTGGACTGTGCTCGACTGCAGGGCTGCTGGTGATGCTTCTGAAGAAGCTCTTGATAGATTACCAAGGCAGGGATTATGGAGAACTTGATGAAAGAATGCCGCAAGGATAGCTTAGGGCTGATTTGTGCTTGGCGACTAGTATTTGGGAAGTGCTTGGCTCATTAGGTCCCTTAGCAGCTGCAAGTGTTGTAAGTTTCTCTCAGTAGTATACGTGATTTAAGTTAGAAGAATTTGTGAACTGAACTTAGGGGCTTAGAAAGTTTCTATGAATCAATTCGGGAACTTAGTAAGTTTCTATGTATTTCCCTTAGAATTTGATACTTAACAAAAAAAAATTGGTACTGAAAAGAATGTGTGGATTGGTTATTGAATGTGATTTGAATTGATTGTTGAATGTGGATGATGGATGGTATAAATGGTGTATGCTGGTTATTTGGAATGCCAGGCTTATTTCCGGCAGAAAATGAACTGCCGGTCAGCCTTGACCAGGTCAAAATTAGTCAATATTGACCAATTTTGACCAGGTCAAGGCTGACT
Organism: Papaver armeniacum; assembly: GCA_023531295.1. Taxonomy (NCBI): domain Eukaryota; kingdom Viridiplantae; phylum Streptophyta; class Magnoliopsida; order Ranunculales; family Papaveraceae; genus Papaver; species Papaver armeniacum. The sequence goes on from JAJJWW010004044.1 coordinate 1,205,303, forward strand.
GGCAGTAATTTTTTTGCTGTTACAAAAAAGTTCGTAACGGCTCTGAGCTGTTACAACATACCTGTTGCAAAAAAAATTCGTAACGGCCCTGAGCTGTTACCAAGTGGCAAAATTCGTAACGGCTCAAGCACATTACGAGGGTAGATACAAAAAAATTAAACGGCCACAAAGCCGTTCTGAAAAAAAATGTAACACCCACTTTTGCAATAAAGTAGGGCCGTTACAACCGTTTTTGTAACGGCCTAGTTCTGTTTCTAATCCCAGAATTTGGTGTAGTGCACCTCATATAGGCCTTGATATGCTGTACCGCACAGGTTGTTCCGTCGAAGATGTTTGTTAATGCGGGAGATTGCACTTAGGAGGTATTCCTCCCATCCGTACTTCTAGCGTGAAGGGATTCTTCGCAGCCTCTGCGCGATGGCTTCGTCCAATTGTTTCCTTCCTCCTTCCCTTCTATTGTTCAAAGCAATCCTCTCATTTCGGCCAGTTCTCTTAAAATTTGTTCATTTGCCTCGAATTTGATTCTACCGGTCTTTTTAGCTCTGCTTCTCTCCTTCTTCGCTCATGCTGTTTTGACCTTCTTGCTCGTTATTTTCTTCTCTCCTTTCCCTCGCGACGCTCTTCTTCGTTTCTTTCCTCAATTCGCACGCCATTATATCGGTTGTTCTCTCTTCTTGGTGTCTCTCGGCTCTCATCTCGCACCCTCTCATATTCTTCATTAATATTTCGTTGGTACGATTCATTTCCCTTCTTCTTTCGCGGTTGTCATGGTTATTCGACGGATTGCTTCTTCCATCTCTTGGTTTTCCATTTTCGCTCTTATCCTTTCTCTCTCGCGAGCCAGCCGCGCTTGTTCAATGTAGTGTCTCTCAATGTCATCCTCGATTTCTCGGTTTCTTCTCAATTCTTCTCTCCCGTGCAAGATTATTCTCCTTCGGCACTGGGTCATTCGGTTCTTGGAGTTGCATGTTTCCTTGATTTTCCCTATTCCGCTCATTTTGAAGATTTTCAGGTTGAGGAATATAACGATCTTCTATTTCCCTTCTTCTCTCGCCATGCTCTATACTCGGATTTTGTGTTTCTTCCTCGGTACTTTCTGTTGGTAAAACTCTCCTTCTTTCTTCCCTATTCGATCTTGAACTTGATCTCACGCTACTTCTAGATCTCCTATTTTGCAACCTCATATTTTCCATCCTCAATTCATGATTCTGTCTTGTCAAGTTTGCTCGTTCTTCTGCCTCTAACCGTCTCTCTTCGTGTATTGTTTGTCTCAATCTTTCTAATCTTTGCGATTTCTTCGTTTTCTCCATTCATTCCTTGCTCTCCTTGTCCATTATTCACCACTGCTGCTCCTCTTCTCTCTCGTCTTCGAATCGGACCTCCAAGTATGTACACTTACTCTATCATAATCCACAGCCGCGTTTGCTCTTTGGGGAGATCGGTGGTTGGTTTTGATCTTCTCCATCGTTTCTCATATTCATCCTTGACGATTCTCTGTTTCATTCCTCCTTTCTCCAGCAAGTCTCCCACTTCTCCTTACAATCGTTGGTTGCCCTTGTACATTTCTTCTTCTAGCCATTTTTCTTTTTCAATGAATTCTTGAGGATCTTCTCCAAATCTTTTCTCTGTTAATCCAAATTCCTTCCAATTTCTACGTCAATCTCTCGCACAGTCCCCTCGTTTCTAGCGCATATGTAGTAGCGGGATTTCCCACACTACACCCCTTACTCGATTTTGCTCAATTAATCCTTTGAAAGATGTAAGATCAAGAATATTTATTGATTGAATTCATGAAGTGTTTACACAGAAAAATAGAATTACACTTGGAAGTTAAAACACTCTTAAACTTTCTCTCTCCTAATGACTTGCTCCACAATTCCAAAAAGATCTCTCCCTCTTACAGACTCATCTAGCCCTTTATATAGGGTAATACATAGTGGATGACAGCTAAGCTACCCTTTATTTTCGGGAATGTCCCGCGAAGTGTCGCAGATGCACAAACATTCGCTCTCGCGACACTTCTTAACCCTCGCCGGGTCTCTCGTCTTCTTTATGTTTTGCCGGTCGTTATTCATTGCATCGTTTATTTTAGCTCCTGCGACTGCCTCGCGACAGCGTCGTTTATTAATCCCGCGAGTCTTGTACGTTGTGATATTATGATCCTACAGTAAGTAATAGATAATTCAAAGCATACCTTGGGTTTGGTTTAGGAGTTCTTGACGATCTTCGTACTTCTTGTGAAACCGTAGGAATAACTCCCACCTGCAAAGTAGAAGTCTCTTCAACTTGTACTTCTCCGCCATCAAAGCAACATCATGCTCTTCTTGTTCCACACTTCTTCCAGAAACATCATCAATATCGATATACAACTCCTTATCGACGTTGCTTGACCTGACATCTTCAACTTGTGTTGTATTCCTGTCCTTGTAAAGCTCATTCTCATTAAAAGTGACGTCTCTACTTCTAATAACTTTGTGACCGTCATAGTCCCAAAGTTTATACCCAAAAGCGTCAATTCCATAGCCAAGGAATATACACTTCTTTGCTTGAGCACCTATCTTAGACCTCTCACCGGGACTAAGATGAACATAACCAACACAACCAAAAACTTTCAAATAGGAAAGATTTACCTTTTTGCCAGTCCAAACCTCCTATGGTATATTCATATCTAATGGACTACTAGGTGTCCTGTTAATTAGATAAGCAGCCGTCTTTGTTGCATTTGCCCAGAAGGTCTCGGGCAAACCAGACTGCAACCTCATGCACCTTGCACGTGCATTCAACATCCAATTCATACGTTCTGCTACTCCATTCTCCTGTGGTGTCCTTGGAACTGTCCTCTCCAAACGAATTCCATTTGTAGCACATAACTGTAAGAATTATGTTTTGTCATACTCACCATCGTTGTCTTACCTTAGACACTTCAACTTCAGACCAGTTTCTGTTTCAACCAAAGCTTTCCAATTCTTAAACACTTCATACACCTCGAACTTATTCTTCATGAAGTAAAACCACACCTTCCTTGAGTGATCATCTATAAAGGTGACATAATATTGGAATCCGCTGTGAGATGCAACATCAATTGGTCCCCATACATCGGTATGAACCAAATCAAGTTTTGCGCTTCTCAAGTCTCTTCCTCCTCTGCTGAAACTAACCCGTTTTTGCTTTCCAAGAACATAGTCTTCACAAAAACTCATATCAACGAGACTTCACCTTTGGTAGATATCGTCCAGAACATAGAATCTTCATGTTCTTTTCACTCATGTGACCTAATCTTCTATGCCATAAGTTAGTGTCTTCACCACTACTAGCCTTGCTAAAGTAGTTCCATCGAAGTCCCGGTATAGAGTATTGACTCTAACTCCTCGAGCTAACACCATAGCTCCTTTCTTTACTTTCCAATTATGTTTCGTTAACACAACTTCACAGTCATCATCACAAACTTGGCCCACAGACACCAAGTTCTTCTTCAAATTTGGAACGTGTCGTACATCCTTCAATTTCCATGTCGAACCATTGACTTTCAAGATCACATCATCCAAACCGATGATGTCGCATGCTTCACCGTCACCTAAGAATACTTGGCCATAGTATCATTCCTTATAAGAGATCATAATACTCTTATCACCTGTCGCATAGAAAGAAGCTCCCGAGTCTATAATCCAAGACTCATCTTGCTTGTCCTCAAAGAGTAGTAAAAAACCTTCCGTAATCACCTTCTTGTTATCCACAAGGACCTTCATTGGTTCCACAGCTGCAACTACGTTGACCTCTTCTTGATTACCTTTGTTTCCACCATTATTAGCACCTTGGTTTTCCGGACAATCGCGCTTGTAGTGTCCTACTTTCTTACACGCCCAACACTCAACAAAACCTCTAGGACGAGATTGAGATCTCCCCCAAACTTCCCTCTAGACATCCATCTAGTCTTGTTGTTGTTGTTCCGATTTGAACTCATGCCTCTATCTTCTTCATGCATACTTAAGGCCGAGCTTGAATAACTAGAAATATAACCTTGTTCTATTCTGCTCTCTTCTTCAACAATTAACCTATGTTGCACATCATCAAGCTTCAACTTCTCGCTCCCTGCAGAATTGCTAATGGTTGTCCTTGCAGTCTCCTAACTCTTTGGTAATGACGACAACAACCGTACGTAAAGCTTGAACTTCATCATCAAAAGTAATACTAACTTTTGAAAGCTGAGAAATAATCGATTTAAACTTCCCAAGATGTGCTGAAATCGCTTGTCTTCTTGCATCTTCAGATTAAATAATTATTCACACAACATAGTCTTCCCAGAGGTGATGACTTTTGATACAACTTTTCAAGTTTATCCATAAGATTCTTCGTACTAGTTTCCTCTTGTACGTTATTGTAGACTTCCTCCGTTAGACATCTACGGATCACGGCTACACACTTGCAATCAAGAGTTGTCCATTCATCGTCTTTGCGTGCTCCCTTTTTCGCAACTCCACCCAATGGATCAGCAATGTCTTTCTCATATAGGTAGTCTTCCATCTGAGACTTCAAAAACGCAAAGTTCTTCCCATTAAACACTTTAACCCTAGCTACCGTACTTTTGTTATTAACACCCATAAACCCCACTCCAATCGTAATACGATAAACCTATGCTAAGAGCAACCTGGAGCTTAACTCAAAGCTCTGATACCAGTTGTCAGGATTTTCTTAGGGAATCACTGACAACCGCGGAATAACGGATCTTGAGATATTATGATGAATAATAAGTAAACCACGCACAAGCAACTATGAAAATACGAGAAAGATAAATCAACTCACAAGACACAAGATTTATAGTGGTTCGACCAATACATACAACTTGTATATATTGTCTACGTCCACTTTGAGCCGCACCAACTCAAATCCACTATGAAAAAAAAACGATTGCAACGTCGTGTGAATCCCAGCAAACCCTTGGTTACACCGCAAAAATTACCCGAGACGATAAACTTGTCTCTCGTTCCTCACCAATAAGCTATCACAACGAAACCTAGCTTTAGCCCTAATATCTATACAAGAAATCTCTCACCGATCTCTTAATCATTTTCTACACAACATAATTCTACAAGGCCTAATTACCTATTTATATAGGTTACAAACTTGGCCACCAAGAATTCTAGCTGGTTTAGGAAACCCCTTCCCTAAATAACACGGCTAACTTTAGGAAATAATAATTAGTCTTCAATAACTAACAATACATGGTATAGTGAATAGTATCTATAATGACCGATTCAGAATAAAAATGGTTTTGGGTCAAATCTGTGAAGCAATTTCTGGAGTTCCATGTTTTCTAGGGTGGTTTACTTGGTAGAAAAAGTACGACACAAAATGGCCCAGACATGCTAAGGAGGATCTGTGTTGGTACCGGAGAATTAATGAGGAGCTACTTCTGTATCAGTACTCACAATGATATGACTGGTATCCATTTTCGTTATGCAATATCATAGTGCAGGTTAGATGGGCTTTGGTTGCAGCTGTCTCAAGCTTGAGAAGGAATAACGCGCCACTATGCCTGGAAATGAAGCAGTGATTCATCATGATGGTGGAACACAAACTATGGCATGTGCAAGATTGCAATGGATTTGGCCTGACCAATTCAAATCCTGACTCATTCAATCCGTGCAATCATGTATTGATGTCGTTTTTTCAAGTTTCTCGGTCGGCCCTCCCACCGTGGAAACGGTTGTACTAGTTTTTATACAGAAATAGCTTATTAGGAGTAAGCAATGCGCGAGAATATTATTTGGATGCACCTTGATGTATTCAGAAGTACAATAATTCAAATGCGGATTCCAGTTCCAACATTAAATTACAGTTTTATTTTTGTGACGGAAGAACTTATAACAGTTTAACTTTTGCAATAACAATATACTAATGAATGATGTTTCATTAAAAAAAAATTAAACCAATGAATGAACTTTTATTTTTACAACTGAAATTAGTGAGTACACCTTGATGAACACAGAAGTACCTTTTAGGTTGTCCTGGCCCTTACAATGGTGTTGTTCGTGAATATTATTCGTTTTAGTTTCACCTGCACCACATGTATGCCTATATGCACATAGTGCATATAATCGAGTTGCATACATTTTTCTAAAGAATATATATGATGTGTATGTATATATGCAGAGTTGAGTGACACATATTTGTACATGATGTCGATTCAAAAAGTACATAAAGTCTACCTACAAATACTAGGAAAGAGTATGAGGAGCTAAACCCCTTTGCTGAGGCGATGGAGGAAGCTATTTTTCCAAGATATGTGCGGTCATTTTTATTTAATTGATTATTGCAATTCTTTTTATAATTATTTGGCTTGATTAAAAAATCAATTTATTATTTTTTGATAAGAAATTGTGATTTCTTTTGATAGAGCATGCTTAGCCTAGGGTTTTGATGTTCTATGCTATCGATATACAATTTTTATTCTAAAAATCTACTTGTTGCAGCATATTAGAATCACTTTGAGTGTATGAGTTGCATGATTATTATTGATTGAATCACATAAAAATTGTCTCATTGTTTTTTACAATCTTGATAATAACTTTCAACTGAGTTTTCTTTATTTAGATTTAGAAATTTAAATTAAAATCAAAATCTCTACAAGACTGAGAATCGAACTTTCTTTTTACCACTTTCTACAACACGTCACTTGCCATTCCCAATTCTCCAAGAGCTATGATCTTGAATATTGTTGATTCTATCTAAAATGCCTTTCCATATCCAAGAGTCACCATCTTTAGGTTTTATATCCATGTTGAGCACAATTCTGCCAAGTAAATATTTTGCATCCATGATCTCCTACCATAGAGAATCTTTGTCTTTTTCCAATCTCCAACCAATTTTAGTGATCATAGAGTTATTGGAGTGTTCCATATTCATGAAACCTAAGCCTCACAAGTCCTCAGGTTTACACACACCAGGACAAGCTTTTGGGTAGTAACCTTTGGGATTATCTAAGCTTTTACCCCAGAAGAAATCTCTTTGAAGCTTGTTGAGATCTTGACAGGTTTGCTTTGGCAGTTTGAAGCAATTCATCTAGTTGATGCTGGTCCAGCAAGATTGAGTGGTCCATTTTTCCAATCGACAAGTCTCGAGTTTGAGTTTATCAACACACGGCTTGAAGGAGGTAATCTTGCTTCGGTGGATAAAGATAGGAGAGCCAGATACTTATCATTCAATGAAGGACCCGGACTCCCATGTTGTTCTTTGATATTGGATCTAATGCTAGGATCAATATTGTTGTTGAAGAAAACACCTGATTTGTTGAAGTTAATTAGATGCCATGAGGAGTCACTGGAGATCTGTAGAATATTCATTAAGTTGTGATTCTCTATTTTGTGGGCTTTGCGAGAATATCATACTGATCATCAGCAAAGAAGAGATGGCTCATGGAGGGAGCATTCTTGCAGATTTTGATACCAGAAATGAGACCCATATCTTCAGCAAGGATTAGAGTTCTAGAAAGAGCTTCCATACAAAAAATAAATAGATACGAGTATAATGAGTCACCTTGTCTCAGCCCCCTGGAAGGTTTAAAGAATTTGTCAGGAGAGCCATTGATGAGCACAACAGAATTTGTTATGGATATACATTGATATATTTTTCCACACCGAAGATCATTGAAACCAATTTTCTTCATTATAGTAACTAGGAAGTGCCAGTCAACTATGTCAAAATCCTATCCATATCAATTTTGATGCCCATGCTGCGATTTTCTCATTTTTTCCTCTTTTGGATCTCATAGAATAAAGATTTAATGAGCTATAGCTATATTGTCAGAGATCTGTCTTCCAGGTATAAAAGAAGATTGGTATGAGGATATGATCTTGTTGAGATAAGGTTTCATTCTTTGGGCAACAAGTTTGGATATGATCTTATAAGTGGTATTGCAGAGGCTTATGGGTCTAAAATGGCTTGGTGATGATGGGTTATCAATTTTATGGATGATGGATATGAAAGCAAAGTTCATTTCTTTGAGCATGTTGCTAGAGTTAAAGAAATGTTGAACCATCTTTGAGCATGTGTCCAGAGATGAATGTTAAATCATGCCAACAATGAAGAGATGATTTTGTAACTATTTTAGTCATTAATTTCCACAGGCCAAATCAGTTATTGTAATATCCATACCAAATTCGTATATTATTCGGCCTTCGCTTTGCCTCCCTAGTTTGAGGCCTAGGCATTTTATTTGAGGCCTACAACTATAAGACAAAGAAAGACATTTTGAAGTAAAATGGAAAACCTTCTATCCAACTATTTTACTTAATGCCTAATTTACCCCTGATTAATTAATGTTAATTCGGGTGATTAATGGATGTTTAAACCTGTTAACTTAGAAATCAACTAATCCTAAATCAGCATCAAAACATGTAAAAATTTTGATTTTTTTTTTTTTGAAAAATCTCAACCTAAAATCGATATATGTTCATGCACTCGTAAACCGATTCTAGTAATCGGTGTATAAGACTTTGAACATAGACCGATTGTAAAATTCAAGAGTTCTTCTGTATTTTTTTTTTGCTAGAATCGGTTTACATAAATGCCCACGTCAACCGATTGTAAATCTGGGCATTTCTTCGACTGTTTTGCTCAAAACTTCTTCGTCCGATGTCGGAATGACCTATTTCTTTTTGCGTTTAACTCGTATTTTCATGCTCTATAATATAAAGATAAAAATTTCAGGGTTTGTGCAAAAATTCAAACATGGTTAGTGAATCGGTTTACACTCACATAATACGACTCTAGCAAAAAAAAAAAAAACATACATAAAACTGGGTATTTTTCCATACCAGAATCAAGCGATATGGGCATGAACATCAACTGTTTCTCGTTAAATTTTCTTAAAACAGAAAACACATACAAAATAATCGGTTGACGTGGTCATGAACACAGACCGATTATCATAGGAATCGCTCAATATGGACGTCGACCGATTATGGTTAAACACAGAGACCCAAGATTGTTAATAATTTTCAGTTTTGAATGGATAAATCAATCACAAGTATAATTAAGAGTAATGGGTTGCAATCGACGATGTTTAGTTTGATTTTTTTCTTTCTAAAAAATGGATGATGAAATTTTCTTTAAATAGATCGATGTAGTTAGAATGGATTGATGAAGTTAGGTTTTAATTTTAGTTTGTAAGGTAAATGATTCGAATGGGTTTTAGTTTTGAAAGAATTTGAATAAGTTTAAAATCTAGAAGGATAAGGCTTAGGATTGAATTTTGATAGTGAGGGTAACTTAGTACTTTTACCTAGTTTAGACACCCCATAGCCCCTTAGTCTAGATGGGTGAAAAATCTATATGCCTCGAATTAATAGACTCCATAAGCCTCCAACTAGGGAGGTTGCTTTGTTGCTCAATTGCACACCACCTTTAGTTTCTACATTAGTTGAAAAGTACCTATTGTAGTGGTAAATAATTTGGTAGCCACGTGGAGACATCTGAGAGAGGAGACTAACGAAAATCATGGAGATAAACGAAAAGTACCTATATGTCCTTGAAGCAGAAGGACATATGAAAAGAATTATTATCATTTATCAAGCAAGAAAATAGGACCAAGAAGAATTATTATTGAAAATGAATTAGAACTCTCTTAATACACATCATAGGCTTCCTCCATGAGCCCTAGTGAAGAGATTATTTCATTACAAATGAAAATAAAAAGAAAAGAAATAAACTAAAACTATTTGCTCCACTAGACTAGTTGGGGTTTTATATTTATTCCGCAAGTGCACGGATATCGGTTGAATAGTATGCAAGCACGGTCGTTTCACTGGGACTAACTAAAACTTAGGATTGAATTTTGATAATGAGGGTAACTTAGTACTTTTACCTATCTATATGCCTCGAATTAATAGACTCCATAAGGCTCCACCTAGGGAGGTTGCTTTGTTGCTCAATTGCTCACCACCTTTAGTTTCTACATTAGTTGAAAAGTACCTATTGTAGTGGTAAATAATTTGGTAGCCACGTGGAGACATCTGAGAGAGGAGACTAACGAAAATCATGGAGATAAACGGCAAAGCTATGCACTGCACCCAAGATATTTACCACATCCTGTGGGTAGATTCGTGGGAAAAAGAAGTTGGCTCTAGTGGGAAGAGCAATACTCGGGAGTGACAAAGTAATAATCAACACCAATAAGATAGAAGTTATGTCTCGGACTGGCGGACCTTATTGACGAGTGCACTAGTCATACACTATATATGTATAAGAATCGTGGCTATAAATTCAGGACTTTGTAGTAGGGTAAAACCGATTCTCAATGAAAATAGTAAATTGGGTGTGCCGCGAGAAATGAATCTAAACCCTAAAAAAATGTACGGCACAAGAGTACTTTATTTTCGAGAGATCAATCTATACAATTATGGCCTAAACCAAGAAATGACCGTTCCAGTCTTGCTTCGGTCACAAAATGAAGGAGAAGGGTTGATCTTAGGGAGGGAAGCGAGAGGAGGTGTTGAGATCGGAATGATGAATTATGAAGGTGTAGTTGTTTTATGACTTGTATCATAATGTAGAACCCGCTTGCAGAGAATGTAAGTCTGTAAGTTCTTGGTGTTTTCGAATACTTGCGTTAATTAACCGTTGTTTAGTGGTGTGATTCGAACCAAAGACGTTGTGTGCGTTAGGTGATTGCTCCACCGTTGTGACATGTTGGATGTCTCGAGTATTTTGTAAAAAATATGTAGCAAGTTACATGAGGAATGGAACAAGTCCTACATGGTAGTTCTTTGAGTCGAGTCTTGCTTGCAAGACCTATTTATTTCGACCAATCACGCGCAAGCTAGGCGTCGAGCGGTCATATGTGACAAGTCGAGTCGTGAGACTTGCCGCAAAAAATAGCATGCAATGCTTTTAAATCAAATAATAAGTTTATTTGTGAAATCGATATTCATAAAATATCGTTTGTAATCGATGCACATAAAACATCGCTTTTAATCAAGCAACTCAAAACAATCGATGCTTATGAAGCATCGGTGTTCAGAGCTTGTTTTAGTTAGTCGCGGAATTCGCGGTTTAAAAAGGATCCCGGAAGGCCATCTTTGAGTAGCTGCCAGGAGTTATCCATGTAAGTTAGAGATGAGGTGGTCGGTCTTTATAGGAGAACGATGGCTGGTAGTCATTTTCACATCCCATCGGTCGGCCCAAATTAGACATAAACCGGTTAAATCAGCTAGCCAAGATGGATGGTTGAGATGATTTGCGGCAGTTATTGATTTTCGTTGAACTTATTTAAGACTTTTGTAGGACGCGTGACTAGCCTACATTGGCCAATGATTCAGAGCGCAGCGCGTAGGCTATAAGCAATGTGATTGGTCGAAGCCAAATACGGGCCGTCGGTGAACATAACGACACCTCATTGGTCGACCTAAATTAGATCTATGCCGATCAATTCGGCTGGCCAAGTTGGATGGCCGTGATTGATTTAAGACTGCCATGGGCGGTCTTGACCTAATTAAGACCCTTTTCAGGACGCTCGACTAGCCTATCTTGGCTAGCAATTGTGAATGCTGGCTGTCGGGTAGGAGAGTTCTGATTGGCTGAAATAATAAAGGGCCCGTCGGTGATCATCTTGAATCTTGTTTGGTCGCGCCAGGAAAAGGCTAAGCTTGATAAATCGATCGGCTAAGTTCGTACGGCCGTGATCGTTTTAAGACTGATGTGGACAGTTTTAAATTCAATTTCTTAAGAAACTAAGCGTGTCGGCCAGCCAACTTTCACCTTTAATTAAAAGTGTAGGTTGCGGCTTTGGAGCGACTTGATTGGCTAGTGGGAAAGAGGGTATAGGGTATGGTCGGTCGGCCATGGGAGGCGCCAGCTAGGGAAAACCAGCCGGCCAAGTGGCGCGGCCGCGCCCCTTTTGCTGCTACCTTTATTTGTCGCATTTTCCTTTTATTTCTTAGTTTCCAACTTTTAGTAGGATTCTGCTCCTACTAGTCCCATGATGGAATAATTTTCTAGTTCGTCTAGGTTTAATCTCGATCAATAGGGATCAAGATATTGTGCAGACTGCGAAAACCTAATTTTTACAAATTGATAAAATTAGGCTAGATAAATTGAATTTTGCGAGCTGACATAAAATTAATCGAATTTGGTGAATTTCGCATGTTGATACAAAATCACTAATTTTTTATCTCAGAGAGCAGCGCAGCTTGCGTGCCTCTGATTGAGTACTTTCATGCACATCTTAATCCCGACACTTCGGAAAATTCATGCTACTCATCCGAGAGCGAACATTAATTGTCATATCATGTCAACATTAAGAGTTCAGCTTGGAACATAGCATAGGGTAAGTACTCAGCAAGCCCTGCATTAGTGGATAATATAGACGGGTTCATATGTAAGCAGAGAGGTATAAGCGCTCATCAGCTTCTTGACAACTCTACTTCTTTGCAGAAAGTAGACATACAAATATGGAGTTTTACTATTTTAGCCCTGAATTAAAAGCCACCATCAACAAGGACTAAACTAAGGATCGGAGGTTAAGATTCTTTAGGTGAGAAAAGAGTGTAGGTTTTGTGTTCTTGATCTTGAAAGTGAGAGTTCCATTAGTCATAAGTGTTTTAGAATTTTTTATTCAAATAAAGAAACTATGGCTTTTTCTCATGTGGATGTGAATAATAACCACCATGCAACCTTCTGTAAGGTTAATCTAACGTTACAAATTCCCTGGTTTCGTGTTGTGCGTAGGTATATTTGCATATTGTGAAAACTAAAAGATAACTCCATTATATCCGAATTGAAAAATTAACTACAATTAAAAATTATTAGAGACTTTTGGTATATTTCATGGGCCTAATTAATTAGCCTCAAAAGGTTGGGGTTGCTCGAGTCTTATTAACTGGGAGATCGTAAACCTCTCATACTATGTAGGACTAACCTCAACATTCAATCCTCAATTTACCTAAAAAGAAAATGATTTTTTTTTTATCTTTAGTACAGTTCAACAAAAACTCTTTATTATTTTCTCTTTTTTAAATTTAATTTCAAAATAAATTTGCTAGATTTAAGTTGTATTTCGCAATGTATGGTATTTTTCAATTCAGATAAATTTAGGGTATTTTAATTTAATTTAATTTTGACTGAAAAGGGAAAAATATATTAAAGAAGGGAGTCACTCAAGACGAGAATAGAACAACTCAAAAAAGAGCATACAAGAGTGTTGTCAAGGACAGTGCACAAAAGCATCCCAATTACAGATTATAGTTGAAAGAGGGAAACCATCAAAAGTTTTGGTATGAATCGACCAATTGAACATAGTGCACTTAACAACAATGATAAGTTACTTACTGTTAGAGCATAGCTTGGTTGAACCCACCAAGCGTTGGTATGTCAAGTTTGGTTGTCATATTTTAGTGAATCGAAACTCATTTAAAGAGTCGCTTGATTATTTACTAGAGTCAACTTCGTATAGGTTAGCTAGAAAGTTACTAGGATATGAGACGTACAAGTATTACGTGAAGACTTGAAGAATGTGAAGAAGTAAAGAGCTACATTCAAACTGGCAAACAAGCCAAAACCCGTGGGTTAGACCGGCCCGACCCGTGAAAAACCCGCGCCCGGCTTGGCTGGTTTCTAAACAAGTCGGGCGCGGGTTAGAGAAATGCTGGCTTGTGGAGAAACGGGTAAACCCATCCCGGACCGTAAACCCGCAGGTCCAACCCGTTAACCCATGTATAGAACTATATATAATAACATTTATGATTTCATAACCCTAATTCTTATTTTTTATTCACCTCACCCTCTCCTCAGCGGCAGAAGCAGCTCTCTCTCATCGTCATCAACGCCGCTCTGCTCTCCATACTCCATTACCATCTCTTCTTCTTCTTCTTTTTCTTCTTCTTCTTCTTCTTCTTCTTCTTTTGTTCTTCTTTCTTTCTTCTTTTCCAGAAAGGGAATCTGAGACGGAGATGAAATATTTGGGTAATCTTTAAGGTTGAGACGGAGATGAAGATTTGGGTCAATCGGCAATTTGAACTGAATTTCAGCCGAGAGGAACAAAGATCTGTGGTTGTTCAAATTGGTTCTCTGAAATTGAATGGATCGTAAACATAAGAGGAATCAAAAGCTGATGATGGTGAAATTCACATAGAGAGAGATGAATCTGTGATAAACATGGAGATAGAGATGAAATTTTTGTTGATGGGTGCTGTTGGTGGTAACTGTTAAGAGAGTGGGAGATGAATAATGGGAAGGGAAGTGATATTTGTTTTGCAGTTGATGTAGTTAACTGAAATTGAGACGTAGATGTTCTGTTTACTTCTTTCTTTTGTTTACTGCAATACCAAAAATCTGAAACCAATTTATCATTATGTGTGTTGGTGATGACAAGAATTCAGTTCTTAGAATTGTACTTCAAGGCATTCTTTGGCGGAGATTACATATGTGCATAATTATGTTTACAGATTATTTTCATGCACTTGGAGATTGAGTTGCTACTATTGAATGGTGAAAAGAACATACAAAAATGGGATCTGAGAATTGGGATGAAATTGAGGTGGAATTAAAGTAATATCAGATATGGAAAATGGGTTTTCGTCTGATTTTAGTTTGAACAGCAACATGAGAATTTGAGGAAGATGGGAAGGAATCTTGGGATTATCAAGAATCAAAATTGAGTTTCGAGTTTTGTTTACAATTTTTATCCTTGTAAATTATAATTTGTCATAAATTACCTTAATTAAGTTTTAATTTTATTTTTGATTAAACAAGCCGGGTTACCCATAAGGCCGCAAGCTTTACCCGCTACGGGCGCGGGTTGAAGAAATGACTACCCGTGAAGAATATTAGCCCGCAAGCTTGGACCCGTTTTAACCCGTACCCGTGTGACCCGTAACAAGCCAGCCCCGGCCCGCCCGTTTTCCAGCTCTAAGCTACATCGACGACATCATCCTTCCTCTTGAGGTTAGTAATATTTGACTTGAACTGTTTTATTAATAACGTGTCTTTCAAGTCGTGCATATTGAAAACATAACTGCGAAGCTGTGAATGATTATACTCTAGTTAGACATAATATTAAGGAATTACAATACGAAGTATAACGTCTATCTTTTGAACTTCGTATATAAGACATCGACATAATCGTATGAATGTTATTGTGATTATGTGTATGGGTATGGGTGACGATTTCGTCCTAGGAAACAATGTTTTACATTCGTTTAAAGGAAGTACAATTCATAAACTTGTTTTATGAATCGAAAGGGAAATCGCTAGGTTTATTGGTATTGTTATTCATTGCAAATCTTTGGATTACCAATATATGTGTTTAGTATAACCGCTCATAACTTGTTTATGTATTTTGGTAAAACTATTCACAATGCCTAACTTTTGTATTGGTATGACTTTTATTAGTGAAACCGATCTTAAGTAATCACCTGAGATGTTATGATCGATATTTTGTAATTGGTATGACCAACTCTAGACATTGGGGAACTGATCCTAGTAAGAGGTGCAACCGATCAAAAGTATGTGGAATCGATCCTTGTAAGAGGTACAACAAGTCTTAGTAATTGGTAACCGATCCTAGACTTGTGCAACCGATTACAAGTTAAATACCATAATTATGTGGTAACCGATCCTAGTACCTAGTCAACCAATTTTTGGAAAGCTAGTGTGACCGATCCTAGTACCCACATGGAGGTAGAACAAAAGCTTTGTGTTTTGGTAGAACCGTGAAACCCATTAATGGTGATTTGATAGGATAATCAATCACATAGTTCTTGGAATTCAGATGAACCAATTATAAACTCGTTTGGAAGTGTGGAAAATCGGTTCCAAGATTGTAAATATGAAAAAGGATTTACAAAGTAAAGATGTCGACATACTTTGAACATGTGCAGTAACTCTTACTCCCTCCGTTCCAATTTAGATGATGTTGTAGAGTTTTTCACGCAGATTAAGAAACATGAAAGAGAGTACATTTTTTCCAAATCGGCCCATATTAATACCTTCCTAAAAATTTAAACCTCATAGTTTTTTGTTTCTAGATTCTAGTATAAATTATGAATCCCCATGTAATTCAACTTGGGATGACCAAATATTCTAAGATAATAGAGAATAAATTTAAAATCTTAAATTAGATTAATTATCTCTCACTGATAACAAGGGAAATAAATGTTGTGTTGTGATTCCAAAGCAGGGGTAAATCAGTGAGAATTTAGAGAAAATAGCTAAACTCTCATCTATTTTGGAACATACAAAAACCCTAAAACATCATCTAAAGTGGAACGGAGGGAGTATATTTTATTGTTCAAAGATATTCCTTAATAACTAAACGAGAATCCCAGATCGAAATAAATTTGAGAATCTTTTAATTAAGGTTTTTAGTTTTATATGCTTTTAATTTCCAGCAATTAAATGCATATCTTTAGAAAATAAAAATTGGTAATGTGCATTTACTAATTGGAAATTTTCTACTGAGATTTCGGTCAATATTTGGACAGAGCATTTCCAGGAATTACGGAAACCGAATTTGGAAATATATTGCATATTTTGAGAATATTTTCGGTTTTGGAAATTCCTTGGTGTCCAAACTTCCTTGGTCTATATATATTAAAGTTTGCATTTCGAGCAAACTAATCCTCAGAGCCAGCAAAACTATCTATTTGTGTTGTTACTGGTGGAGTCGTCTATTCGGAGAGGAAAGTATCCTAATTAGGCGAAATCTCTTACGACCACTCGTTTTAAAGACTTCTTTGGGATTGGGAAGCTCTACGAGTACCGTTGGTGGAAAACTAGATAACTGCAGTTTATTATTAGTTTTCGATTGATTTAATTGACTAACGATTGTTGAACTTTGATTGCACCTAGTTTGTTTATTGAGAATCTTCTCTTCTGATATAAGATTCACTCAAACTAGATCGAAATATCAATGGGGATCTTTACACTGTTTGTAGATCTAAATACGTCTTGTGATAATCCATTGTTAACAGACTTCGTTCTGTGTGTGGTTGATCACAAGAATTCAAGTTATTTGTGTGCAGGTGTTTATTGAAGATCTAAGAAGATTTGAAGACAAAAAAGATTTCTTATTTGAGTTCATAATCTTTGGTGTGCACAAAACTTGATTGGCTGGGGATCCAACTATAATCAGTTTATCTTTGTGATAACCTTGATTGATTAGTTGAGTAGATCGACATCAATACAATCTTTGTGATTCAAAGTATTGATTGCATAGTCTAGACAATTACTTTGGTAGTAGTTGATAGATTGATCTAAGATCATGACAAAGGAGTTTATTGGGATAAATGGAAGAGCCTTTTGTCAAACTCATATCACTTGTTTGAAAAGAGTTGTTACCTAACAGATTTGTTGTTACTTTACTGTTTGGAATACGGACCAAAGGAATTATTCCAAGTGCGTGACTTATTACAAGTAGGAGGCGCAGGATACAGATGGAACTAGGTGAACTATAGGTTTAGTTGCTTGGTCTCAACTATACGAAGTTAGTTTAGATTTTGTATATCGGCTTAATCATGAGAGTATTCAATTTTAGACAAGGTCAGGGTTTTTTCGCATTTTGCGGGTTCCTCGTTAACAAAATCTTGCTGTGTCTTTTACTTTTCTATTTCCGCAATTATAATTGTTTTATTATAATTAGAAGTAAAATACACAAACTTTAATTCCTATTTACTTGATAACAATCCTATTATGTTTGGTTAAGTCCGAACCTATTATCAAGTAATCATACTTCGTTGTTGTATTGTCTCGATCTTGTATCCATAGTCAATCACACAAGTTATCTTGTTGTCGTATTGTCTCGATCCCGTATCCATAGACGATCACACGAAGTGTAAATCGATTAGTTGTATTGTCTCGACTCAGTCCATAGACAATCATTTTCGGAGAAAGGACTTATATGTGGAAAAGTTTTAGATTGACGTATATTTGGGTACCCTCGTCTTTTCACTTACTACTCCTAAATTTATTCGTGAAGCATCTTTTATTCCGTTCTTGCCAAAGAATCAAACAAACTGCGAAAGGTAAAAAAACCAAATTTTCTGTTTTTCTTGTTATTGGTTTCGCAACTCTCCAATTCCAGATTGTTGCTTTAGCAGATTCTGGAAAAACCCAATTTAATCCTAGACTATCAAAGAAGTAGTTACAGACTTTGCTAGTAAACTTGCAATGAAGAAATAAATACTGTTGGGGTTTTGATCCGTATACAAAACTACATGGTTGAAAAGGGACTTTTGGTAACAGTTTTGCAGCAGAAAACAGTGATCTAATGCTGTCAAAACCGTGGCTAAAAGGCTATTTCGGGTTTGGAATGTCTACAAGGTGTACTTGGATTAGGAAACTTGCATGACGGTTTGGAGGAGTTTTTTCCAAGTTTAGGGTTTCCTAATTAAGGTGTGAGACTATTCTTAGAAGTTCTCTAATGGTGGGTTTGTTTGCAGAATTCACCGTTTACAGAAATTTATAATCCCATGGGATTACTAATCCTTGGATTCATATAAATCCCTTGTGTGTTTGGTAACTCAATTGAAATTCTTAGGATTTATAGAGTTTTCTTGTTTTAAAGTCTTTGTACCGTTTGACATTGCTCTCAAATCTTAAAATTGCATATATATGGGGTTTAGAGTTCAAAAAAAGTGGGTCCATAAATCCCTTGATAAGTTTCCCAGCAAATCTTAGGGGGAGGGGTCGGAGTCCATATGGAGGATTTGCTGGAAAACTGAATCCCGTAGGAAACGTGATTCCAAGGATTTGGGCAACCAAACGTACCGAGGGAAATGTAATTCTACCAAATCCCCTGGACCCATAAATTCCACCTTTAAAATTCTACATCCAAACCCACCATAAGACTTGGGGAGCAAGGATTTGTCTACTATATAAAAGGGCTTATATTGTGAGTAGAAATCATTCTCTTGTAGAATCCTCTCTCAATAACGAGAGTGGTTGGGTCACAACCGTTGTGTCCTACAATGGTGTGTGATGGGGCAAAAATCATGTGAGATGAGTGACTTGTAGAAAGAGCAGGTATGGGAGAAATCTAGAGTTTCTAGGGTTCATATGGGAGAAACTAGAATTCATGATGTTCTTCATGTTCTTGTCTAAAGTCAAAGCAATCATGGCGGTGAAGGTTTATGGAAGAAGAAGAACAAAGGAATAGGTAAACTCTTCGTAATATGTCTTGTTGTTTCTAACGTTTAGCGCTAGTGAGTTATATAACTAGTTGATTATATGAAGTGTGTCGATGTAATAACTTGTTATGATAATGAAAGATTCTCGGGGTAGTTTTGGCCGTGGATGTAGCCTACAAAGGTGAACCACGTAATCTTTGTGTCGTGTGTGATTGTTCTATTATCGTATTGATTATATATTCGTGCTAGTATTATCCGATCATGCAAATCTAAAGATGTAAGAGAAGGATTCGAGCTAAGTTATCTAAAGTAGGATGTTTCGTGGAATTTACTTATACGGAAACATGCCGGTTCGAGATGAACGTAACCTCGGTTTCCCGACAAATACGAGTTTATTTCCTGTTCGGAAATACAAAAAGGCAAAAAGGAAGTTGCACCTTCCCAGCTCGGTAAAGAAAATTTCTTGTTGGCGCGCCTTTGTACTACCATAAAGTCCTAATAAAGAAAGACACCTTTAAGGGAATGAGAGCATTCCAGACTTACTTATAAGGAAACGTAATGAGCCCATCATTATTAAAAGTATCATAAGTTGCAGTTGCCGTAAAACTTTTACCATTTATCCAAGTCCTTTAATTTAATTTTATATATCATTCTTGTCTGTTACATTCTTAATCATATCTTTCAAGAACGAAACATGTACAGTTGAATTATTGTCCCCGATTCCCCACCAAATGCCAACAGCAGTACATGTTCTTGCATTAGTATATTTCAAAGATATATCCATTATTTTCTTCTAATTATTATGTGTGTTAAAGTGAGTAAACTTTTATAATGTTGTTGCCCTCTTTTAATATTGGGTATGGAATACTAACGTGGTCGTATCTCATAAACATCCATAACGGCAAAGCTTGAAAAGAATATCAAATGTTTGTAATTTCAAGTCTCATTGTCATCATGTCGGTGTGTCTGTGGTGCCTACAGCGTACTTCTGTAGTGCCTTGTCTAAAGGGAATCGAGACTTGAGAGTCTTGAGATAGTTAAAGATATAACGAGCCAATACACCATTGTTGATAAACAACTCAAAATCATAAATTAATTGATATATCGACCACAACACCAACAATCTACAACGCCGGGATGTCAAACCAGTGGCAAAAAAGCCATATTTTGGTATTTTTAACAAGATAGATTCCTAAAGCTAGCAGCTATTAGCTAGTATGGAGTTAACTAATTAACTTTCTGATATATATATTACACACTCTTTATATATATATATATAGTTCTCAACAAACCACACTTAGGATAATAATTAACTAATCTTAAAAGATTAATTAAGTCAAAATTAAGTAAGTAGCTAGCATCAAAGCCAGATAGCTCCTGCTTGCTTTAGCAATGGAACGAGAGAGCTACTAAGATGAAGAGTCATAACTTCATTAGCTCCACCAACTAGCTCACCACCGATAAATACAGCAGGTACCGACGGACTACATCCTAACCGTATAAGCGCTTTCTCGATTTCTTTTCCTGCTCTTGGGTCTTCGTCGAGCTCATGAACTGTTGGGTTTACGCCAAGATCATAGAAAAGAGTTTTGATAGTATGACACATACAACATGTACTCTTGCTAAAGATCACTACAGCTCTTTGTGATACAATTCTTGTTACTCTCTCCATTATGTATATCCCGAACAATAATGATACCGAGTCGGCTTGATGTATGGGAAGGATTTGAAGTTTGTTATATATGAAGTTTGCTTGGAATGTAGCAGATGATGTGAAAAAGCTTGGAAATGTTTGTGATGATCGATGATGAGAATGAAGTTAGAACGATGGCCTATTTATAGATGACCAAGTAGCTAGCTAGAAGGTTCGCGATTTGTATGAAAAAAAAAAGGTGTGTGCATGAGGGACTCAGAGCAGGAGAAGAATATTCGTGTAGATATTTGGCGCTGGCCGGCTTTTCACAAATCGATACTGATCATATATATATGATGTGTTTGATAAAGATATGAACACTCTTTAATTTCGTTACTATATGCGTGCCGTACCGGTGAAATGGTTGAAAAAATGAGACAATATCTAAACTTATTCCCATTGATGATTTTATTCACCGAATAAACTAATAATCCTCATGCAAATAAACTAGTCATATAATTGCAGTATATATGGGAATCACTGGTAAAAATGTTGTCAAGTAAGGGTTCCACTTGAGATTGATTGTTTTAAAGTTGTGGATGCCGCGAACCGATAACGTGCAATCTTTTACCTTATCTTATTTTATTCACCCACTTCAAAAGGATTAGATCTAGTTTCGCTTTATTTTCATCTTTTGTTCCTTTCTAAGAATCCAAGCATTCTAATTTCTGATTTCAGAATGTAATAACTTCTTGTGCAACTTCTTCTGCTGCTTCTTTTTTCATCAAATTTCTAGAATGTGACTATGTGAGTGGAGGTGTAAAACGTGCCGGCCCGGCACAGCCAGCCCACGAAGTCACGTGCTTAGCGTCTTTGCGTTCGAATTTGGGTTGTCTTAGGAGATTCAGACGTCTTTGTGTTGTCTTTATGCTAAATGGCGTGCCGTCTTTGTCTTTGTCTTAGGAAAAATAAACGTCTTTGGCCGTCTTTGTCTTTGTCTTTGTGCTAGCACACTTATTTGATGTTCTCCAAAATAATTTTTTTGAAATATTTTAGTTAGTACATGTATTATTATAGAAATAAATTAGCATAAGAAGATAAAATGTCGAAATTGGCTAAAACAATGATTTTTTTTTGTGAAATATGCATCAAATGTGATGTATTGTGTAGTATTTTACGCATGACGTGGCGTGCTTTCTTCGCGTGCTGTGTTGTGCTGGGCCGTGAGCTAACACGTGCCGCGTGCTGTGCTGGGCCGTGTGCCTATTTTGTCTGGCAAAGCACAGCACATTAAACAAACGTGTTGTGCCCATGCTGGGCCGGTCACGTCTTTGTGCCGTCTTTGTGCTTTCGAATTTTAACGTCTTTGTCTTTGTGCCATAAACGCGTCTTTGCCCGTCCCGATTTACACCTCTATTTGTGAGTAGTAATATCGCGCAAAATTTTTGAATAAAATTTTGACCATGTACGTAAGGGCAAGTATAGCTCGATCAAATTTGTGCACCCTTTAGTCAAATAAATAAACCATTGCACGAAATGAGCACTTTATATTTTAGGGGAGCTCAAACTCAATTCCTGTACTAAACACTAGTGATTAGCGAGTAATAAGCTACATTTTGGTACAACAATGTGCGGGAATATATTATTTCAATACACCTTGATGTGTTCGGAGAATTAGAAGTACAACCAACATTAATAATTCGGAAAATGAGTCATTTGTCCAAAAAATTTTAAAACATGGTTCAAATGGACGAGTAAAAATTATTATGGATGAAATGGACACAAAAAAAATAGGAAGGATGAAACTGGTTTCATCCTGGCTTAAACTTAATAAATAGCGAGGATGAAACTGGATGCATCATGATGTAAATTAAAAATAAGAAAAAGAATTTGAAAATGGATAGGATGAAATTGGTTACATCCTGGCTATTTTTATATTTTTGTCCATTTAAACAGTATCAAAATCTAAATGTCTTTTTCACCCAGGAATTATTGATTTTGGTCTTTTAAACCAATTTTGTGTTAATAATTTACTTTAACATTTTTTTATTTTTGCGAGGAAAGAACTTTTAACAGTTTAACTTGTGCGATAACAATTTTAAACCAATGAATGAACTTTTATTTTTACAATGATATTAGTGAATGCACCACCTTGATGAACACAGAAGTACCTTTTAGGTTGTCCTGGCCCTTACAATGGTCTTGTTCGTGAATATTATTCGTTCTGGTTTCACCTGCACCACATGTAAGTCTATATGCACATAGTGCATATAATCGAGTTACATACATCTGCTAAAGAATATATATGATGTGTATGTCTATATGCAGAGTTGAGCGACACATATTTGTGACAGAATGCATGATGTCGATTCGACAAGTACATAAAGTCTACGTACAGATACTAGGAAAGCGTAACTAGATGTGATTGATGAGTGATATGATATGATCAGATTGTGATCATGATATTTTGATGCAGAAGTTGCCGACCCCTGCTATTAAGAGAAAGAAACCCATTAAAATCCGACCCTTCACTTTTGTTTGGGTCGTTTAATTTTCACACAACTTATATTCCCTTCCCTACTGCTGCTCATTCTCATTTTTTCTTTATTTTTTCTGGCTATACATCTCTACGTGGATATCTTAGAATGCTAACGCGTCGACTACGTGGTATCATCTTCTTCACATGGAATTCTCTAAGAAAGAACATATGAAGGACCCCAGTTGCCCCATAAGATTCCATATGATCAAGTGCTGATGATATCAATGAGAACGAAAGTTCGAGATCTTTCTCATGATCTCATCAAAAGTTATCTATATGGTCTATCCATCTAACTATACTATTGTACTACGTACATTGTTTCATTATCATGTAATAATGCACAATAGGTGTTGCGATTTTGTGTTGTTCATATTCGTTTGTACCATAATATGCCACTTCCGATTTCATTTGTTCTTATATATAAACACTGTAAATTTAGGAATCGTATACGCATTCATCTGACTGCTTGGAAATGCATGTTCATTATGCAGTTATGAACTTAAGAGTACGTGAAGCCGTGAAAACATGACTCTTTGTCTAATATGGCTTTTCGACTGAAAAAATAGAAAAAATCTCTATGGGTGTGCAAGAGACTGCTCATAGAAGGAACTAGACATACGAACCTTGTTTTGGAAATAAAGAATAAAGGTGCATCATAATATTCAAGGACGACCCGAAATAGATAAACACAAACCTCTTTTCCTCTGCAACTCAACTAAAGATACTTCAATCCTGCAATACCGATAAAGCATTAGAACAGTACAGCAAAGAACAAACAAGATGGAAAGCTAAAGGGAGAAAGAGATATCTAGAGAGAGTTGGCGTCATGCACTATCGTGTCTGTTCATCATAAGCTGGTCCCTAATATTATATGGTCCATAGCCAATCACATATATAGAGAGATATGTGTACTATAATTAGTTCGGCTCTAAACTATGTACAGTACTACGTAAAGCATCAGTTATCATGCTTTACTTACTGGCAAAGTGATTTTGATCCTTGGAAGAAAAATAACTTAAGCTTTTGCTAGTTATGCTACTGACGATGCATTTTTTTTTTTTTTTTTTTTTTTTTTTTTGATACAGTCAACATATTTCAATTCATTCAAATCAAAATCGTGATTACATGTTCGCTTATAAAAATAAGAAAAACATCAAAATACAAAACAATCAAAACCCTAATACAAATAAGGACATCAATTACAAGTAGATCGCAAAGAGAAAGAGCGATAAACAACAAAGATATCCAAAAAAATTTATGTATAAGGGAGAGATGATGATATACTCGAACATAAAATCCGACAATTTAATCTGATTATATATATGAAACAGATTAACATTTCTAGATAAGATAGCAATCTTAATAGTGCTACGCCACTTGCTCGCGGTTTGCCCATCAGGGAAAATTTATAGGTTACACAAACGTCACAGAACTAATTTTGCCCCGTCCAAAGTGGCGAGTAAACCACAAGTTCATCCCGTGTCGTATAGCATTTTCGTATAAATGGGCACATTGTTTATAAGCATCAAACAAAAACGTATAAATGGGCACATTGTTTATAAGCATCAAACAAAAACCATATATTCTAAAAATAAAAATCAATAGGTCATGAATAAAGTTTATTAATTGGGGGCGTACTAGTTTAGATATCGGCGCGCTATCTCTAGTTCTTTCAGCATTTCGTTGGTACGGCAGGAATTCCTTAAAGTTGAGTGTATATCTTTATCAAACAAATGATATGATCATCAGTATTGATTTGGGGGTTATTAAATTCCAACCCAAATATCTATAAAGAATATTCTTCATTTCATGACCGGCCTCTCTCACACTCACAGTCACACTCACACATACACACACTAGTTTTTTCACAAGAATGCAGCAACCCATCATGCAACTTCTAGCTAGCTCCTTTATCATCTATAAATAAGCCAACAATGTAACTTCATTCTCATTATCAACTCAAACATTTCCAAGCTTATTCTATTCTTCTAAACATCATAAGCTTTGAACTCAAGCATTTTCAAGCTTCTTCTCTTCTTTTACTTACAAACTAAAGTTCATATATAACAAGCTTCGCATATCCTCCAAGGTAGTAGACTTCCATATATCTCACATTTCCAATTTCGTAATGGAGAGAGTAACAAGATTGGTATCACAAAGAGCTATAGTGATCTTTAGCAAGAGTACATGTTGTATGAGTCATACTATCAAGACCCTTTTCTATGATCTTGGTGTAAACCCAACGGTTCATGAACTCGATGAAGAACCCAGAGCTGGAAAAGAAATCGAGAAAGCACTTACAAGGTTGGGATGTAATCCTTCGGTACCTGCGGTATTTATCGGTGGTGAGCTAGTTGGTGGAGCTAATGAAGTTATGACTCTTCATCTCAGTGGCTCTCTCGTTCCATTGCTAAAGCAAGCAGGAGCTATCTGGCTTTGATTACTACTATTTATATTAATTATTTACAGAATTTTGACCCTTAATACACAATTAAGTTAGTTATTGGTCAGTTAATTTCAAGCTAATAGCTTTGACAATTGATGAACATACTCCTTTTTGTGCGAGTTCTTAATTAGTATTGTAATACTCCTTTTAGTGGAGTGATAATAGTTAGGAATCAGATGCGGTAGTAATAGCAAGAGGCACCTTTTAGTGGCCAACTTTTGCGTTTTCTGATCTTTTCTGCATTATGTATTCTCTTACTATTTCTTGAGTTCCTTCTTAATTATTAATGATGAAATGAAAGTTTACTACTTTTTGATATATTGTTTTTTTACTAATTGATCCAACGAAAAAAAAAAGTTGTTTAGTTATCAAATGTTCGTTTATATTTGAAGAGGTCAACAGTTGAGTCGGACAAACAATATTTGTGATTATATTAGGACAAAATTATGTGCATTGTTTGTTGGTACATTGGTTTCAAATCAAAACATGCGAGTACCGTACAAAACTATGCCCTCGCATGCAATCACGTTCCTACGGTTTCGTGTTATATTTGTGATCAGTGTCAGATCATTTAGCTGAAAGTACGAGTATACAATATCATGTTTTCGTGGGTGGATAAAATGAAACACAAGTTTGTCACATCTATTAAAAATATTATCTCTCACTCCTTCTTTGACAAAATCATCAACAAGAACCCTTTTCTGCTCATATCGGATCCATTTTGGACAAGATCGGAGCAGATTTTTTCATTATATCTTGCTAGATAACTTAGTAGTTTTAATTTAGTTTTTATTATGTTTTCTACTTATCTACATCATTATGGTGGTTTCATCATTAATGGCGGTTCTTGGTTATTGGGTTGGGCTTTAAGATCAACAGTGATGCTCTCCAACTACGAAATCTTCATTTTTGTTGTCTCCAGTGACGAAATCTTCATCATCAATTTATTCGGCGACGGAATCTTCATCGATGATTTCTTTGACGACGGAAGCTTCATCACTAGTTACAAGAGATTTGAGCAAATCACTCCTATTTTGGGAGCACGTCGTTCTAAAGAAGAAAAACAAACTAAATTTAATCGGATGTCTTACTCTAATAATCTTTCTCTTTCTCTTGACGGATTTCTCAGTATTGTATTAAGGTATGTTCATGTTACTTTTTACTCTATGGTTTCCTATCTTAAACTCATTGTAACCTCGAATTCCTTGTTTATCAAAAGAAAAGATATTAATAATAAGGTTCTGCCGAGTAACATTGATATACTAATGGTTGATATTTAAGATTCTGTCAAGTGACGGGTCGTGATGAATATGTGAGGGATATGAATAGAAAAATAGGACAAAATACAAAACTGATATGACATGCTTATGCCGCACACACAGTCAAAGGTCCTTTTTTGGAAGAATTTATAGTTTAGGGGGTAAGTTACTAGTATTAACAATCTAGGGGGGAACTACAAAGATTGTCTTTACTAATCATTCCTAGCTTTCCATGCAAGTAGATGAAAGAATTAGACTTCAAAGACTTGGTGAAAATATCAGCTACTTGCTCTTCACTCTCACAAAATTCCACAACTATCTCCTTGTTCCTGACAAGCTCTCTAATATAGTGATACTTGATATCAATGTGCTTACTCCTTCCATGAAGCAAAAGGTTCTTTGTCAAAGAAATAATAGACTTATTGTCACAAACTATTTTTGTAGGTGTTGTTTGCTCATGAAAAAGTGATTTTAACATCATTCTTAACCATACAACACATACCACAGCCCTAAGATCTTGTTGCTCTGATACGAGATGTAGAAAATCTGATATCAAAGACTTAATGAAAAATGAAGAAGAGATATTGACACTACTTCTCTTAATTGATGTCATTAAAACTCATAGCTCAACAACCTATTTAAAGATTATCAAACTTGAAGACTAAGCAAAAAGTATACAGAGATCAAATTCTAATAATAACACTCTTCTAGAAGAAAAAAAGTATACAGTATACGTAACCAAACTCTAAAACTGAAAAACTTGCTTCACAAGTTTACTTCATATTCAAGCAAAACACACGGTGTCAACTTGTGCTAGTTGCTTCCCCAAATCCGAGTCAACTTGTACTAGTTGCTTCAGTGACCCCTTTACCATATCTTGGTTTAACCTTCAACAAAAACCAGAGACATAAGAACTATTCAGAAGAAACAAGATAGTACATCTTTCCTAAGAGCAACCACAATCGACGACCAAAACCAAATATTTGGTTCGAGAAATCAACCACTATCGAACGGAGTAAAGATCAAAAACTAGACTAAAATCAAAAACTAAACCATATTTGGTATTTAGTTTGGTTATAGTCGAGCGCAACTTCAAAGTACGTCTGGTACCGGGCGGAAATTAAAATTACGTTTGAGCTGGGGCGCAACTTGAATTTACATTTGAATGGGGTGTAACTTGAAATTACGTTAGTTTGAATTGGGGCGCAACTTTAAATTACGTTTGAGTTGGGGCGTAGTCTGAAGTTACGTTTGAATTGGGGCGTAACTTTAAAGTGCGTTTGGATTGGGGTTGGGGCGCAGCTTTAGGTTACGTTTGAATTGGGGCGTAGCTTTAAATTGTGTTTGAATGGGGCGTAACTTGAGGTTACGTTTGACTAAATTTTAGTTCATAAACCGTAGCGTGCAACCCCGAGTATAACCAAATTTTATTAGTTTTTAGTCTTTGGTTTAGTTATAGTATGGTCGCACCACTGCAGTTGCTCTAAGAGACTAAGCTGGATATCAACAGTCTGGGCAGCGAATAGCCAGGAATTCTAATTGTTTGAGACAAGGAGTATCACAAGTAACATGATTTTATTAGAGACTATATGTGCTGAGTTGATGAGTGAAAGAAAACATGATTTCGATGCGACAAGTACTTAAAGGTGTACATACACGTACTTACTAGAAAAGAGTTACTAGTTGTGATCCAGATGCCCATAGCTGATATGATGTGATCAGATTATGATCATGATACTTTCGATACAGAAGTTGCCGACCCCTGCTATAAAGAGAAAGAAACCCATTAAAATCCGACCCTTCACTTTTGTTCACGTCGTTTAATTTCCACACTACGTACTTTATATTCCCTTCCCGTCTGCTCATTCTTATTTCCTTTATTTTTTTCTGGCTATATGTTTCTACGTGGATATCTTAGAAAGCTAACGTGTCGACTTCGTGGTATCATCTTCTTCACATGGTATTCTCTAAGAAAGAACATATAAAGGACCCCAGTTGCCCCATAAGATTCCATATGATCAAGTGCTGATGATATCAATGAGAACGAAAGTTCGAGATCTAATTTCTCATGATCTCATCAAAAGTTATCTATATGGTCTATCCATCTAACTATACTATTGTACTACGTACATTGTTTCATTATCATGTAATAATGCACAATAGGTGTTGCGATTTTGTGTTGTTCATATTCATTTGTACCATAATATGCCACTTCCGATTTCATTTGTTCTTATATATAAACACTGTAAATTTAGGAATCGTATACGCATTATCTGACTGCTTGGAAATGCATGTTCATTATGCAGTTATGAACTTAAGAGTACGTGAAGCCGTGAAAACATGACTCTTTGTCTAATATGGCTTTTCGACTGAAAAAATAGAAAAAATCTCTATGGGTGTGCAAGAGACTGCTCATAGAAGGAACTAGACATACGAACCTTGTTTTGGAAATAAAGAATAAAGGTGCATCATAATATTCAAGGCCGACCCGAAATGGATAAACACAAACCTTTTTTCCTCTGCAACTCAACTAAAGATAATACCGATAAAGCATTAGAACAGTACAGCAAAGAACAAACAAGATGGA
Source organism: Papaver armeniacum (assembly GCA_023531295.1). Classification (NCBI taxonomy): domain Eukaryota; kingdom Viridiplantae; phylum Streptophyta; class Magnoliopsida; order Ranunculales; family Papaveraceae; genus Papaver; species Papaver armeniacum. The sequence continues at coordinate 1,234,885 of JAJJWW010004044.1, forward strand.
AAGCTAAAGGGAGAAAGAGATATCTAGAGAGAGTTGGCGTCATGCACTATCGTGTCTGTTCATCATAAGCTGGTCCCTAATATTATATGGTCCATAGCCAATCACATATATAGAGAGATATGTGTACTATAATTAGTTCGGCTCTAAACTATGTACAGTACTACGTAAAGCATCAGTTATCATGCTTTACTTACTGGCAAAGTGATTTTGATCCTTGGAAGAAAAATAACTTAAGCTTTTGCTAGTTATGCTACTGACGATGCATTATGTATTTTTTTTTTCTTTTTTTGATACAATCAACATATTTCAATTCATTCAAATCAAAATCGTGATTACATGTTCGATTACAAAAATAACAAAAACATCAAAATACAAAACAATCAAAACCCTAATACAAATAAGGACATCAATTACAAGTAGATCGCAAAGAGAAAGAGCGATAAACAACAAAGATATCCAAAAGAATTTTATGTATAAGGGAGAGATGATGATATACTCGAACATAAAATCCGACCATTTAATCTGATTATATATATGAAACAGACTAACATTTCTAGATAAGATAGCAATCTTAATAGTGCTACGCCACTTGCTCGCGGTTTGCCCATCAGGGAAAATTTATAGGTTACACAAACGTCACAGAACTAATTTTGCCCCGTCCAAAGTGGCGAGTAAACCACAAGTTGATCCCGTGTCGTATAGCATTTTCGTATAAATGGGCACATTGTTTATAAGCATCAAACAAAAACGTATAAATGGGCACATTGTTTATAAGCATCAAACAAAAACCATATATTCTAAAAATAAAAATCAATAGGTCATGAATAAAGTTTATTTGGGGCGTACTAGTTTAGATATCGGCGCGCTATCTCTAGTTCTTTCAGCATTTCGTTGGTACGGTAGGAATTCCTTAAAGTTGAGTGTATATCTATATCAAACAAATGATATGATCATCACTATTGATTTGGGGGTTATTAAATTCCAACCCAAATATCTATAAAGAATATTCTTCATTTCATGACCGGCCTCTCTCACACTCACACATACACACACTAGTTTTTTCACAAGGATGCAGCAACCCATCATGCAACTTCTAGCTTGCTCCTTTATCATCTATAAATAACCCAACAATGTAACTTCATTCTCATTATCAACTCGAACATTTCCAAGCTTCTTCTATTCTTCTAAACATCATAAGCTTTGAACTCAAGCATTTTCAAGCTTCTTCTCTTCTTTTACTTACAAACTAAAGTTCATATATAACAAGCTTCGCATATCCTCCAAGGTAGTAGACTTCCATATATCTCACATTTCCAATTTCGTAATGGAGAGAGTAACAAGATTGGTATCACAAAGAGCTGTAGTGATCTTTAGCAAGAGTACATGCTGTATGAGTCATACTATCAAGACCCTTTTCTACGATCTTGGTGTAAACCCAACAGTTCATGAACTCGATGAAGAACCCAGAGCTGGAAAAGAAATCGAGAAAGCACTTATTAGGTTAGGATGTAGTCCGTCGGTACCTGCCGTATTTATTGGTGGTGAGCTAGTTGGAGGAGCCAATGAAATTATGACTCTTCATCTCAGTGGCTCTCTCGTTCCATTACTAAAGCAAGCAGGAGCTATCTGGCTCTGATTACTACTATTTTATTTATATTAATTATTTACTGAATTTTGACCCTTAATACACAATTAAGTTAGTTATTGGTCAGTTAATTTCAAGCTAATAGCTTTGACAATTGATGATCATACTCCTTTTTGTGCGAGTTCTTAATTAGTATTGTAATACTCCTTTTAGTGGAGTGATAATAGTTAGGAATCAGATGCGGTAGTAATAGCAAGAGGCACCTTTTAGTGGCCAACTTTTGCGTTTTCTGATCTTTTCTGCATTATGTATTCTCTTACTATTTCTTGAGTTCCTTCTTAATTATTAATGATGAAATGAAAGTTTACTACTTTTTGATATATTGTTTTTTTACTAATTGATCCAACAAAAAAAAAAAAAGTTGTTTAGTTATCAAATGTTCGTTTATATTTGAAGAGGTCAACAGTTGAGTCGGACAAACAATATTTGTGATTATATTAGGACAAAATTATGTGCATTGTTTGTTGGTACATTGGTTTCAAATCAAAACATGCGAGTACCGTACAAAACTATGCCCTCGCATGCAATCACGTTCCTACGGTTTCGTGTTATATTTGTGATCAGTGTCAGATCATTTAGCTGAAAGTACGAGTATACAATATCATGTTTTCGTGGGTGGATAAAATGAAACACAAGTTTGTCACATCTATTAAAAATATTATCTCTCACTCCTTTTTTTTTTTTTTGACAAAATCATCAACAAGAACCCTTTTCTGCTTTTCTGCTCATATCTGGTCCATTTTGGACATGATCGGAGCAGATTTTTTCATTATATCTTGCTAGATTACTTAGTAGTTTTAATTTAGTTTTAATTATGTTTTCTACTTATGTACATCATTACGGTGGTTTCATCTACTTTTTTAAGGCTTATCTTCGCTTTAATGATGGTTCTTGGTTATTGGGTTGGGCTTTAAGATCAACAGTGATGCTCTCCAACTACGAAATCTTCATTTTTGTTGTCTCCAGTGACGAAATCTTCATCATCAATTTATCCGGCGACGGAATCTTCATCGATGATTTCTTTGATGACAGAAGCTTCATCACTAGTTAAAAGAGATTTGAGCAAATCACTCCTATTTTGGAAGCACATCGTTCTAAAGAAGAAAAACAAACTAAATTTAATCGAATATTATTCATACTTTTATTTGTCTTACTCCAATAATCTTTCTCTTTCTCTTGACGGATTTCTCAGTATTGTATTACGGTATGTTCATGTTAGTTTTTACTCTATGGTTTCCTATCTTAAACTCATTGTAACCTCGAATTCCTTGTTTATCAAAAGAAAAGATAATAATAATAATAAGGTTCTGCCGAATAACATTGATATACTAATGGTTGATATTTAAGATTCTGTCAAGTGACGGGTCGTGTTGAATATGTGAGGGATATGAATAGAAAAATAGGAAAAAATACAAAACTGAGATGACATGCTTATGCCGCACACACAGTCAAAGGTCCTTTTTTGGAAGAATTTATAGTTTAGGAGGTAAGTTACTAGTGTTAACAATCTGGGGGGATTCTCAGCTTTCCATGCAAGTAGATGAAAGAATTAAACTTCAAAGACTTGGTGAAAATATCAGCTACTTGCTCTTCACTCTCACAAAATTCCACAACTATCTCCTTGTTCCTGACAAGCTCTCTAATATAGTGATACTTGATATCAATGTGCTTACTCCTTCCATGAAGCAAAAGGTTCTTTGTCAAAGAAATAATAGACTTATTGTCACAAACTATTTTTGTAGGTGTTGTCTACTCATGAAAAAGTGATTTTAACATCATTCTTAACCATACTACTTGTGTAGCACAATTGTTAGCATCTATATATTCAGCTTCTAGATCTGTTGTGGAAAAAGCAACAACTTGTTGCTTCTTTGATGACCAAGAGAAAAATCATGTTCCTATATGAAATGCATAACTAGAAGTACTCTTTCTTCCTTCTGTATCTCCAACCCAATCACTAACTATATAACCAACCAACTTTGGATCTTCTGAAGATATGTAGAAAATTCCCAAGCTACTTGTTCCTTTAATGTATTGTAGGATGAGTTTTGCAACTTGTAAGTTTGACTGACGTGGTGATTCCATAAAACGACTAACCAATCCAACTGCATACATAATGTCAGGTCTTTTAGCAGTCAGATATCTGAGACTAACAACAAGACACTAAAAGTCTGTTGAGTTCACAAGATCTCATGTTCCTTCTTTTACTAACTATAATCTCTTCTACTTGTGTCAAAATTGGATTACAATATACCATCTGCATATCCTTATTGAGATATAAATATTCATTTTTCTGTCTTTTGTACTTATATGCCAAGAATATATCACATTAATCCAAGATTTGTCATCTCAAATTCCTTAACCATATCCTCCCTGAATTCCTTGATCATCTCTGAGCTATTACCAGTGAATATAAGATCATCCACATACAAACATACTATAATATGATTTCCAAGAGAATCGGCTTTCAAATATAAAGTATGCTCATGTGGACATCTTTTAAACCCTTTCTTGATAAAGTAAGAATAAATCCTTGTATACCAAGCACGTGGTGCTTATTTTAAACCATACAAAACTTTATTTAGCTTATGTACTTGATTCTCCTTCCCCTCCATAATGTATCCTGCTGGTTGTTCAACATATACTTCTTCTTCAAGTACACCATTCACAAATGCTGACTTCACATCCATCTGAAAAAATTTCCAATGACTTTGAGCAACTAGAGCAATAATCATGCGAACTGTATCAAGTCTTGCAACATGTGCAAATATTTATGTATAATCAATTCCTGGTTTCTGCTTATATCCTTTAGCAACTAGCCTGCTTTAAGACGATCTACTTCACCATTTGACTTGTATTTTGTTTTGTAATCCCGTTTAACTCATATAGCTTTCTTACCTGGTGGAAGCGCAGTAAGCTCCCATGTATTATTCTTCTCAATTGACTTTATTTCAGCCTCCATGGCTTATACCAATCCTTGTGTTTTAGAAGCTTCTTCATAAGTTATAGGATCACAATATCCAAAGAATGCAAAGTTTACCACATCATCATCTGTACCTTCATCATCTCTTGATAAAACATAATCATTCATACGTGTTGGTATGACATGATTTCTTCTTGGTCTTGATGTTTCTTGTTGAGGTGTTGCATAAGTTCTTGCTTCTTCATGATGTTCTTCAACATTAACTTGAGTGTTTTCTTCTTCTTCAACTGTCATTGGTACTGTTCTGACAGTTTCTTTTGAAGTAGTATTCCAATCCCATTGTGAATCTTCTTCAAAAATTACACCACGACTTGTAATTAGCTTTCATGTTTCTGGATTATACAACTTGTATCCTTTGGTTACTGAGCTATAACCAACAACAATACACTTCTGACTTTTATCATCCAGCTTCTTACGTATCTCTTTAGGCACATGTGCATATGCTATGCACCCAAAATTTCTAAGATGTCTTACACTTGGTCTTTTACCACCCCATGCTTCTTCTGGTGTCTTGTTATTCAAACTACTAGTATGACATCTATTTAGTAGATAAAATGCACAATCTACTGCATAACCCCGAAAATTCTTTGGTAGATTCTTTGCTCTTCTTATAGTACGTACCATCTCCATTATGGTTCTATTCTTTCTTTCTGCTATATTATTCTATTGTGGTGTATATCTAGCTATTAACTGATGTTGAATGCCATGTTCTTCCATAAAGCTATTAACAACAGTATATTCTTTGCCTCTATCAGTTCTTAAAATCTTGATACTCTTACCAATTTATTTTTCAGCATATGCTTTAAAACTTTTAAAAGGTTGAAATGCATTACTCTTTTGTCTAAGTAAATATACCCATGCCTTTCGACTGAAATCATCTATAAAAATTATAAAATAACTATTACCTCCATGTGAAACTTCTTCAATATGACCATACAAGTCACTGTGAACTATCTCTAACTATTGTTCTGCTCTTCTAGCTTTATTTACAGGAAAATGATCTATATGTTGTTTGCCAAAGATACAATTTTCACACTTTGATTGAGGAAATTCAATAATCGGTAAGCCTGAGACCATCTCCTTTTTTGCCACAGTTTGTAAACTATTAAAGTTCACATGACCCGTTCTCTTGTGCCACAACCAAGAGTCATTATGAACATAAGTACTTGTTGATGGTGGTTTTTAAACAAAGGGTAAAATCGTAAAACCCCAAATAACCTAATGTCACCGGTGACACATTTATTAGAACATTTAATGCATATCGTCAGTAATTAATAGGGGTATTTTTTAAAATTAGGGTTACAACCAACAAAACCCTAATTCCCCTCCGTGCCAATGGCAAATCATGCCAGCCACACCAAACGCGCCAAGGCATGCCAACCATGCTAGCCGCACCTCCGTGCCAATGGAAAATCATGCCAGCCACACCTAGCCCAAGCTAGCCACACCTCTGTGCCAATGGAAAATCATGCCAGCCACACCAAACGCGCCAAAGCATGCCAACCATGCTAGCCGCACCTCCGTGCCAATCACAAATCATGCCAACCACACCTAGCCCAAGCTAGCCGCACCTCTGTGCCAATGGCAAATCATGCCAGCCACACCAAAACGCGCCAAAGCATGCCAACCATGCTAGCCGCACCTCCGTGCCAATGGCAAATCATGCCAGCCACACCTAGCCCAAGCTAGCCGCGCCATGCCAAACGCACTCTGCCTTGGACCTAGCTATGCTAGTCACACCAAACGCGCCAAAGCATGCCAACCATGCTAGCCGCACCTCCGTGCCAATGGCAAATCATGCCAGCCACACTTAGCCCGAGCTAGCCGCGCCATGCCAAACACACTCTGCCTTGGCCCTAGCTACGCTAGTCACGCCACGCCAAGCCAAACACCCTTACCTTGGCCCTAGCCACGCCATGCCAAAATTGCGCCCGCGCCTAGGCTTGCAAACCATGCAACCTAGGCCAAATTGGCCACGCATGCCATTGGCACATGCCAACACGCTCGTTGGTAACTTTTCCTACCAGGACGCGACCCAAATTGGCTACGCAATCCATTGGCACATGCCAACACGCTCGCTGGTAGCTTTTCCTACCAGACGCGACCCAAATTGGCCACGCATGCCATTGGCACATGCCAACACGCTCGCCGGGTAGCTTTTCCCACCAGGAGGCGACCCAAATTGGCCACGCATGCCATTGGCACATGCCAACACGCTCATCGGTAGCTTTTCCTACCAGGACGCGACCCAAATTGGCCACGCATGCCATTGGCACATGCCAACACGCTCGCTGGTAGCTTTTCCTACCAGGACGCAACCCAAATTGGCCACGCATGCCATTGGCACATGCCAACACGATCGCTGGTAGCTTTTCCTACCAGGACGCGACCCAAATTGGCCACGCATGCCATTGGCACATGCCAACACGCTCGCTGGTAGCCTTTTCTTACCAGGCCATGGCCCTAATAACCGAGCATGCCATTGGCACATGCCAAAGACGCATCACTTTGGTAGCTTTTCTTACTGTGCCGTGACCCAAATTGGCCACGCATGACATTGGCACATGCCAACACGCTCATTGGTAGCTTTTCTTACCAGGCCATGGCCCTAATGGCCGAGCATACCATTGGCACATGCCAACACGCATAGTGATAGCTTTTCCTACCCGGTAGTGACCCAAATTGGCCACGCATGCCATTGGCACATGCCAACACGCTCGCTGGTAGCTTTTCCTACTAGACGCGACCCAAATTGGCCACGCATGCCATTGGCACATGCCAACACGCTCATTGGGTAGCTTTTCCTACCAGGACGTGACCCAAATTGGCCACGCATGCCATTGGCACATGCCAACATGCTCGCTGGTAGCCTTTTCTTACCAGGCCATGGCCCTAATAACCGAGCATGCCATTGGCACATGCCAGCACGCATCACTGGTAGCTTTTCTTACCAGGCCGTGACCCAAATTGGCCACGCATGCCATTGGCACATGCCAACATGCTCGCTGGTAGCTTTTCTTACCAGGCCATGGCCCTAATGGCCGAGCATACCATTTGCACATGCCAACACGCATAGCTGGTAGCTTTTCCTACCAGGCCGTGACCCAAATTGGCCACGCATGCCATTGGAACATGCCAACACGCATCACTGGTATCTCTTCTTACCAGGTCGTGGCCCTAATGGCCGAGCATGCCATTGGCACACGCCAACACTCTTGCTGGTAGCCTAACTTGCAAAACTGTGCAACCTACCACCAAGGCATTCCGCACATGCCATTGGCACATGCCACTAGCAGCTCTTGCATTGCCACTTGCACTCAAGGTGCAACCCGCAACAAAGGCATTCCGCACATGCCATTGGCACATGCCACATGCGCCACTAGCAGCGCCACTTGCACTCAAGGTGCAACCAACACTCGAGACATCAACACAAACTGGGGATGCTTTCTACAGGGTTTTGGTTTGGTGGTCTGACATGCAGCGTACACTACGCTCACATTAAGAAAGCGTGAATAGGAATAAAGCGGTCAAATAAATGAGGAAATAATGGTGAAAACGTTTTCACCCATAAACACCATGCGGTTACCACCTCCTCCCATTATTTCACTCTTTACTCTCTTCCTTCATGTGGCCAGGGTACGTTTCAATCTCGACTTGTATAAATAGGTCTTACCTATTTCCACCAGACAACAAGTCTCGGTCAGGAGAAAAACACAACACTCTCAGAAAAGGCAACTTTGCAAGCTCTCCAAAAAAAAGCTTTCATCTCTTGCAAGCTTCCGAAGCTTTCACTTTCTGATACAAGTCGAGATACTACTCTCTCGGAATTATTCTCGGTCTCAACACCTTTCTTTGCTTCCCTCCCCAAATCAACCTTTCTCCTCCACTTTGTGACCGAAGCAAGTCCGGAACAGCCATTTCTTGGTTTAGGCCGGACTTGTACAGATTGATCTCTCGAATCTAGAAAGTGCTCACGTGCAACATATTTTTTTAAGGTTTAAACCAGTTTCTCACTCACCTACCGAATTTACCGAAATCGGCGGAAACGATTTTTACCCATAAACAATTGGCGATCACGGTGGGAGGATTGATCTATCGGCTACAATGTCAGGCTGTCGATCTCGTTCTTCGACCCAGACGTCAAGATGGTAGGGGAAGGCGACTCAATCCGACTCAACGCGCGGACAACCGGTTACGGTTGTAAAAACTACACCGTAAAACCGGGGACTCGTTGAAGATGCTACCATCGATTGGGGACTTGTTTGGCGATGCTACTAGCAAAGCCGCCTTTTACATGGAGAGGGGCGTGTTCTCAAAAACCTATGGAGTGAGTAAATTTAGACTGGGAAAGATATGCGATCTGTTTTTAGGTTCTTAATAAAACCGTCATACTACTGCGTCTTGTGCCTATTGCTAGCACACACTTTCATAAAAGCAATATTCCTTTCACAAAACATAATCAGAGTTATATTATCAAAACCATTCATCCCAGAAATAATCCAATACCCTCAAAAGCTACCGGTATCTATCAAAACCAGTCGAACTTTGAACCGGACATCCAAAGTATGTTTTTCAAAAAAAAAAAAAGAAAGAAGAAGAACCTAAATGAAAGTTTAATAGAGAAACATTCAAGGAAAATCATCCAATGAGGTCTGCTATTCTTGGAGAAAGTCAACTTTGCATCTTCAAGAGCCGCTCTCTTCATAATCAACATCTTGGAAAGCTTTTCGAGTTCTACCTCCTGTCGTGCAATCTCCTCTGCAGAAAGGCCTTCGACTGCTGCATCTTTCGACTTCTGGATCTCAGCAAGGCCTTCGACAAACCACGAAGCGTTGAACTCCTTTTATACACACACGTCGCGATGGTGCTCCCAGTCGGCAATAACGTCTTCAGAAACGGTGTGGCTGGGTCACCTCACGCATGTCCTCGATGGAAGATAAAGCCTCTTCCACACGCTTAACCAGCGCAAATCGACTAGTGATCTTCTTGGTTGTGGCCATATGTCCATACTTCTCCAGATTCTGGTGTACAACGCCTCATACTTAGCCAGCACGCTGAAACCGCCAATCAACACATGACCTAGATAAGGAACCAAGTACGGGGGATCGAAAATGGCGCCTGCAACTGGCCTCACGACTCGCAAAGGGTCTTTTTCCATGTCTACGGCAGCAACCATCAGAGAATCATCCACCGTTTGAACCACATCTGTTCCCGGCAATTGGCTAACTCCCATCTCCAAGTCACCGGCGGTGGTCACCAAAGGCAAGTTTTCGTGTGGCTCCACCCCAGAATCGTCCTCCGAACCGGATTCCTCCTGCGAACTTGAGTTAGACATTTTTCAAAAGAAGAAACGGAAGAACAAAGAAAAAGAAGCGCGAAACTCACCGAACCACTTCCCGAAAAAGAACCAGTGCTGTCAGAGGAATCACTGTCACTTGTCGAACTTTCTTATTTCTCTGACTCATCACCGCTATGAGAAGGCTCAGTGCCGCCGGAATTCTTCAAGAAATTTCGTCGTCTCACAGTAACGTGCAAGGGCGTGAAAGCATTAACACTACCGAAGCCCGGAACAAACAAGACACATGTTTTCAAAGAGAAATTCACATGTTTTGAGACAAACCAACAAGGAGGCGACACATACTGGTTATTGGAAGAAGCGAAAGACACGAGAGCTGCGGGAGGATCTTTTGAAACCGCAGGAACCCGCCCAAAGACGATTCTTCGTTCTCTGTTCCTTTGCTCTGGGACTTTTCGAGTTGCCGAGGCAACTTTCGCTGGGATCTCTTAACATTGGATACTTCTTCAAAACTGCTGGGGAAGGTTTACAATGAACATTCTCCACCACGTTATTTACAAAATCTTGGATCATAATGAACTCATCGTACCAGAACTCATTATAGACGAAAGTCGTCGAAGTTACTCTTCCCGTTTGAAAGAAGGGAAGGTGGATACCCGGCTCAAGGGCACTGGCATTGAGGGCAGCATGCAATGAATCCTTAGGAACCACCAATTTGGTAAGCAAGAGGCACCCCTTGATCGAAACCCATGTGACGCAAAGACGGTCAATATTGTAAGTGGCTATTCGGAAAGACCCCATGAAGAAATACGGCATATAGCAGGACATGCGACTTTGAATAAACAAGTTTTCACCAACACTCAAGTTGCCGTGGAAGATAAAGACATGATCGGAGAGCAGAAGCAAAGGTGTCAATTTGAGTCACCGACCTATGGACCGGCCCCATGGGCGAAAACTGATTTCATACGACTTATCGAGAAGACTAACCAAGCTCATGACAACTCTTGGACGCCTGTTCACGCATCGAAGAATTCGGGAGCCGCCCCAACTCGCGGGAATCGAAGGCAACGGTTTCGGAGCGTACTTCTCAAAGTGCTCCCATAACCGGGGCTTGAGAAAAGCAACATGCACATATGAATCCACTTTCATGAAACCATTCGAAACTCGCATGTTCGCAACTAGGTGATCCAGATGCACATACAGGGAACCAAGGAATAGCTTGCCAATGGGAAGAACTTCACCTTTCGCCAACTTCACAAAGAATCACTAGCAACTCGGGTCTTATTTCCTTCTTGCGTAACAAGTCATCGAAAATGTCTCTAGACAACTGAGAGAGCCAAAAATGCTGCAACATGAAGATCATTTGTTTTTATGTTTAGGTTCTAGCTCGTCCGAAAACCATTGAGATATCCACCAGCTGTAAAAACACCTTACATCCTCTTTCCGGACGGAATCCTTCGACTTCGCAGTGGAGTCTTTTCGAGCGAAATCTCCCAACTTAGCGGCAAGGTCACCCCGCATCTTCTCCTCACCTTATTAAGATTCCCGATTCTTTGGAAGATTCAAAGAAGAGAGCCACACTCTCCAAGGAGAAAGTTATTTCACCCCATCTACATATGATCGTATGGGTGTCCGAACACCATCTTGAGATGAAAGCAACCAAGCCCGAGATATCCTTCCCAACTGGAGATTTATCAAGCTCGACGACCATCAATAATCTGCGCTCGAGTCAAGTTGGTATTTATATGTTCCTTACTCACCATGAACTCAACCCATCTATCAAAAGAACGCAATGGGCTTTGACACATCCCGAAATCAATGTTGGAAGAAGAATATACCCCTTTATGAAGACATGAGAACCGTATGGTGTTCTCTCGGGCGAATCAACGTGTTTTCTTTTCATCTTCACCACCGGTTAACAAAATTGGCACGAAACCCGGGTGATTCTTCCGAGCAGGGGCGAGGGGTTTAGCAAAGAATTCATCATCCGTGTTTGGTATGGAACTATGAACGTCCTTCGATGAGGCGAAATTTTGTTCAGGTAACATCTTGTCGGATTTCTTCATAACAACTTAGTAACAAGATATCTGCACACAGAGAAAGAAGAAATTATCTCCCTGACACATAACCGCACCCAACAAAAGTAAAACCTGGAAAAAAAAAGAGGGTGTATTCTCTACGGGTTCAAAACTGCACACGCAGTATTTTCTTCAGGGTTCAAAATTATATACGCAGTATTTTCTTCGGGCTCGAATGCGTCTATGGTATCCTTCTTCGGGTTCAAAATTATATATGGAGCATTTTTCTACGGGTTCAAAACTGCGCATGTGATATTTTCTTCAGTCCGAAATTCATATATGCAATATTTCCTATGGGTTCGAAGTCATATGAAGCACATATACAGTATTCTCTACGGGTTCGAAAATGCACACCCAGTATCTTCTTTAGGGTTCAAGATTATATACGCAGTATTTTATACGGGCTCAAGTGCGTCTGCAATATCCTTCTTCGGGTTCAAAACTATATACGTAATATTTTCTACGGGCTCGAATGCGTCTACGGTATCCTTCTTCGGGTTCAAAATTATATATGGAGCGTTTTTCTACGGGTTCGAATCATATAAACAGTATTTCCCTTGGGTGCATATATACAATATTTTCTACAAGAAGCACGCCAAGAAATCATACGCGCAATATCATTGCAAGGATTATGAAACAAAAACGCCTACTTTTAGGGTTTGCACCTACATGAAAAGGGAAACAAGAGAAGTACTGGAAGACATACCTGGAAGCCGGTTTTTCTTTATGACTCTGCCGCTAGTATGAAAAGATGAAAGAACAAAGATGACAAAAAGGGATTTTATATATATGGGCGTGGAGATTCTGAAATAGGGAAGGATTTCCCTATACCAAAAATCGTGCATATAAGGAACGGGCCCACAAGGGAGCCCAACTTCCCAACATCGCACAAGTTGCACCGGTCCCACCAATTGCGCCCAACTTCCCAACGTTGCCCAAGTTGCACCGGTCCCACCAATTGCGCCCAACTTCCCAACATCGCCCAAGTTGCACTGGTCCCACCAATTGCGCCCAACTTCCCAACATCGCCCAAGTTGCACCGGTCCCACCAATTACGCCCAACTTCCCAACGTCGCCCAAGTCACGCCAGCTAACACGCTCAGCTTGCTCACCTTGCGCCGGTCCCGCCAGCTAGCACGCTCCGCTCAAGTCCCGCCAGCTAGCACGCTCCGTTTCCCAACTCGCGTCAACTTCTCAATGCCGCCCGACTTCCTGTCTCTCAATGACGCCGACTTCCCAATTGTGCTGACCTCAGATTTGTGCAAAACTGCCAGAGGCAAGGATTCCAAATCCTATTTATAAAAAAGTCGACAAGCCTCCTCAATTCTCTTTACGATTTGTTAGCGATAGTTTGTCACCATCTTATGCTTACCTCGCAACAAAGCTCCTTTTCCGAGCTAAGCAGGGGACTTAATGTTGATGGTGGTTTTTAAACAAAGGGTAAAATCGTAAAACCCCAAATAACCTAATGTCACTGGTGACACATTTATTAGAACATTTAATGCATATAGTCAGTAATTAATAGGGGTATTTTTTCAAATTAGGGTTACAACGAACAAAACCCTAATTCCCCTCCGTGCCAATGGCAAATCATGCCAGCCACACCAAACGCGCCAAGGCATGCCAACCATGCTAGCCGCACCTCCGTGCCAATGGAAAATCATGCCAGCCACACCTAGCCCAAGCTAGCCACACCTCGTGCCAATGGAAAATCATGCCAGCCACACCAAACGCGCCAAAGCATGCCAACCATGCTAGCCGCACCTCCGTGCCAATGAAAATTCATGCCAGGCACACCTAGCCCAAGTTAGCCGCACCTCTGTGCCAATAGCAAATCATGCCAGCCACACCAAACGCGCCAAAGCATGCCAACCATGCTAGCCGCACCTCCGTGCCAATGGCAAATCATGCCAGCCACACCTAGCCCAAGCTAGCCGCGCCATGCCAAACGCACTCTGCCTTGGCCCAAGCTATGCTAGTCACACCAAACGCGCCAAAGCATGCCAACCATGCTAGCCGCACCTCCGTGCCAATGGAAAATCATACCTGCCACACTTAGCCCGAGCTAGCCGCGCCATGCCAAACGCACTCTGCCTTGGCGCTAGCTATGCTAGTCACGCCACGCCAAGCCAAAAACCCTTACCTTGGCCCTAGCCACGCCATGCCAAAATGGCGCCCGCGCCTAGGCTTGCAAACAATGCAACCTAGGCCAAATTGGCCACGCATACCATTGGCACATGCCAACACGCTCGCTGGTAACTTTTCCTTCCAGGACGCGACTCACATTGGCCACGCATGCTAATGGCACTTGCCAACACGCTCGTTGGTAGCTTTTCCTAACAGGACGCGACCCAAATTGGCCACGCATGCCATTGGCACATGCCAACACGCTCGCTGGTAGCTTTTCCTACCAGGACGCGACCCAAATTGGCCATGCATGCCATTGGCACATGCCAACACGCTCGCTGGTAACTTTTCCTACCAGGACGCGACCCAAATTGGCCACGCATGCCATTGGAACATGCCAACACGCTCGCTGGTGGCTTTTCCTACCAGGACGCGACCCAAATTGGCCACGCATGCCATTGGCACATGCCAACACGCTCGCTGGTAGCTTTTCCTACCAGGACGCGACCCAAATTGGCCATGCATGCCATTGGCACATGCCAACACACTCGCTGGTAGCTTTTCCTACCAGGACGCGACCCAAATTGGCCACGCATGCCATTGGCACATGCCAACACGCTCGCTGGTAGCTTTTCCTACCAGGACGCGACCCAAATTGGCCACTCATGCCATTGGCACATGCCAACACGCTCGCTGGTAGCCTTTTCTTATCAGGCCATGGCCCTAATGACCGAGAATGCCATTGGCACATGCCAGCACACATCACTGGTAGCTTTTCTTACCAGGCCGTGACCCAAATTGGCCACGCATGCCATTGGCACATGCCAACACGCCATTTGGTAGCTTTTCTTACTGTGCAATGGCCCTAATGGCCGAGCATACCATTGGCACATGCCAACACACATAGCTGGTAGCTTTTCCTACCAGGCCGTGACCCAAATTGGCCACGCATGCCATTGGCACATGCCAACACGCATCACTGGTAGCTCTTCTTACCAGGCCGTGGCCCTAATGGCCGAGCATGCCATTGGCACACGCCAACACTCTTGCTGGTAGCCTAACTTGCAAAACCGTGCAACTTACCACCAAGGCATTCCGCACATGCCACACATGCCACTAGCAGCTCTGGCATTGCCACTTGCACTCAAGGTGCAACCCGCAACAAAGGCATTCCGCACATGCCATTGGGACATGCCACACGCGCCACTTGCACTTAGGCCTGTCAATATTTGTCCGATATCCGGAATCCGTTTCCGAATATTCGAGATCCTATAGGATTTTATCCGTTGTATCGGATATCGGATATCGGATATCGGATCGGATATTTCTTCCTTAACATATCGGAAACGGAATAGACCCTATCCGAAATGTTAATATCCGATATCCGATAGTATAGGAACTTATTTGTAATTTATCCTAATTTCGAGTCTAGTATAGGATATTGTCGGATATTGTCGGATAAATATCCGATAAGTGTCAATCATGAAAATATTTTTCAAGGGTTTTTTAGCTTTTTTGGTATAATCGGATATTATCGGATATTTATCGGATATCCGACAGCTTAGCCTATCAGAATCGATATTCGATTTTAATATCCTATAGGATATTATCGGATATCGAATATCCGGTAGTGCTTAACCTGCCGGATATCGGATTCCTAAATATCCGACGGATATTCTTCCATTGACAGGCCTACTTGCACTCAAGGTGCAACCAACATTCGAGACATCTACACAAACTAGGGGATGCTTTCTAGGGTTTTGGTTTGGTGGTCACAGCATGCAGCGTACACTACGCTCACATTAAGAAAGCGTGAATAGGAATAAAGCAGTCAAATAAATGAGGAAATAATGGTGAAAATGTTTTCACCCATAAACACCATGCGGTTACCACCTCCTCCCATTATTTCATCCTTTACTCTCTTCCTTCATGAGGACAGGGTACGTTTCAATCTCGACTTGTATAAATAGGTCTTACCTATTTCCACCAGACAACAAGTCTCGGTCAGGAGAAAAACACAACACTCTCAGAAAAGGCAACTTTGCAAGCTCTCCAAAAAAATCTTTCATCTCTTGCAAGCTTCCGAAGCTTTCACTTTCTGATACAAGTCGAGATACTACTCTCTCATAATTATTCTGGTCTCAACACCTTTCTTTGCTTCCCTCCCCAAATCAACCTTTCTCCTCCACTTTGTGACCGAAGCAAGTCTGGAACGGCCATTTCTTGGTTTAGGCCGGACTTTATGCAGATTGATCTCTCGAATCTAGAAAGTGCTCACGTGCAAGCACATTTGTTTAGGGTTTAAACCAGTTTCTCACTCACCTACCGAATTTACCGAAATCGGCGGAAACGATTTTTACCCATAAACAGTACTATAACAGTTTTCCCGGCCTCTGATATTGAATATTCAATGCAAACAATCTATTCTTAGTCATTTGTACTTTTGCAATCAGTCTTCTTGTTCGATCACAAAGTGATCAAACACCATTGTATATATTCATAGAATATCCTCTTTCTGGCAGTTGACCCACACTTAGTAAGTTTTTATGTAAACCTGGTACATAGAATACATCCATAGTGTATGTTTGTGAACCATTCTTAAGAAAATTCATATTCTTCCTTTTCCGATGACTGGAATTGTAGAATTGTTTCCAATCTTCACAGTTGTACATACAGATTCATCAAGATTGACAAACAAATTTTTTCTTCCACACATATGATTGCTGCAGCCTGTATCAAGATATCATTTATGATGAGTTTGTTCTTCTGCTGTATGACAAGCAAGTAACAAGTTTTCAGCTTTTTCTTCATTTTCTTGACTTTCTGTTATCAACATACCTTTTTCCACAATTGTAACATTGAAGTTTTGTTTTATCAACATACCTTTTTCCTGGATATCCTCAAGAATTCGGTCTTCTTTGATAACTTTCAGAATTTATTTTTTGATTATTATTATTCCATCTTACTTAACATTGAAATGCTTCTTCAACCGGCTTTGCAGCTGTCTTTTCAAGCAATCTTTGTTCATAAGCTTGTAAAGATCCTAATACCTCATCGAGACTCATAGTTCGTAGTCTTACACTTTTCTATGGCAGTAACTTTTAATTCAAACTTTCAAGTAAATTACGTAGGATTTTCTCTACAATTGTAGAGTCTTATATTGTATCACCATTATCTTTCATCTCATTGACAAGATTTAATGTCTTTGAGAAAAAACTCGATATTGTTTACGATGATTCCATCTCGCATAAGTTCATACTTTCTTTTTAAAGTTTGTAATCTCACATTCTTGACCTTATCGGATCCTTTGTAATAATTTATCAAACCATCCCATGCTTTCTTGACTTCTTTAATATATATAACTCTATCCATGATAGATTCATGAATTCCCTGATCTATAGTATATATGTTGGCTTAGTGTTCTTCTTTCTGTTTTCTGGTAAAAGTGTTCTTTGAGCTTCTCTAAGCGCAGCTCCTTCTGCTACCCTGTATCAACAATATCCCACACCTCTTGATATGTGAAGATATTCTCATCTGAATTCTCCAATGTTCAAAGTTTTTACCTTCAAACACCGGTACTTTGATTGAACTTAAACTAGTTGCCATCTTCTTCTTCTCAACAACACATACCACCGCCCTAAGATCTTGTTGCTCTGATACGAGATGTAGAAAATCTGATATCAAAGACTTAATGAAAAAGGAAGAAGAGATATTGACACTACTTCTCTTAATTGATGTCATTAAAATTCATGGCTCAACAACCTATTTAAAGATTAACAAACTTGAAGACTGAGCAAAAAGTATACATAGATCAAATTCTAATAATAGCTCTCTTCTAGAAAAAAAAAAGTATACAGTATACATAACCAAACTCTAAATCTGAAAAACTTGCTTCACAAGTTTACTTCATATTCAAGCAAAACACACGGTATCAACTTGTACGTACTAGTTGCTTCACCAAATCCGAGTCAACTTGTACTAGTTGCTTTAGTGACCCCTTTACCATATCTTGTTTTAACCTTCAACAAAAACCACAGACATAAGAACTATTCAGAAGAAACAAGATAGTACATCTTTCCTAAGAGACTAAGCTGGATATCAACAGTCTGGGCAGCGAATAGCCAGGAATACTAATTGTTTTAGACAAGGAGTATCACAAGTAACATGCATTTATTAGAGACTATATATCTATATGTGCTGAGTTGATGAGTGAAAGAAAACATGATTTCGATGCGACAAGTACTTAAAGGTGTACGTACACGTACGTACTAGAAAAGAGTTATTAGATGTGATCCAGATGCCCATAGCTGATATGATGTGATCAGATTATGATCATGATACTTTCGATACAGAAGTTGCCGACCCCTGCTATAAAGAGAAAGAAACCCATTAAAATCCGACCTTTCACTTTTGTTCACGTCGTTTAATTTTCACACTACGTACTTTATATTCCCTTCCCTCCTGCTCATTCTTATATTCCTTTTTTTTTTTTCTGGCTATATGTTTCTACGTGGATATCTTAGAAAGCTAACGTGCCGACTTCGTGGTATCATCTTCTTCACATGGTATTCTCTAAGAAAGAACATATAAAGGACCCCAGTTGCCTCATAAGATTCCATATGATCAAGTGCTGATGATATCAATGAGAACGAAAGTTCGAGATCTTTCTCATGATCTCATCAAAAGTTATCTATGGTCTATCCATCTAACTTTACTATTGCACTACGTGCATTGTTTCAATATCATGTAATGATGCATAATAGGTGTTGCGATTTTGTGTTGTTCGTATATCATTTTCATTTGTACCATAATATGCCACTTTCGATTTCCTTTGTTCTTATAAATGAACACAGTAAATTTTTGAATCGTATGCACATTCATCTGACTGCTTACAAATGCATGTTCTTCTTATTTTTGCTCGGTAAATTGAAGATATATTAAGATAGAAGGCAGAATTACAGAACAGCTCAAAAGCTAGCCACCAAGCAGGGAGAAAAAAAGGGAAAAGAACAAATGAAAAAACCCAAAATTACAACCAAACCACCAAACCAAACCAGACCATCAATCTAAGGAGGATCAAATAAGAGAGTCTTCCAGTTTGAGATAACATCCTGAAGATAGAGATTAGTTGTTTTCGTCTTGACTGCAGCCCAGTGGAAAGCGCTCACTGTAGCGTCAGTGATAACAGCGTCCAACCCTCTCTTACAAATGCATGTTCATTATGTAGTTATGCACTTAAGAGTACGTGAAGCCGCGAGAACATGACTCTTTGTCTAATATGGCTTTTCGACTGAAAAAATAGAAAAAATATGTATGGGTGTGCAAGAGACTGCTCATGAAAGGAACTAGACATAGGAACCTTGTTTTGGAAATAAGGAAAATTAATAGATAAAGGTGCATCATGATATTCAAGGCCGACCCGAAATGGATAAACACAAACCCTTTTTCCTCTGCAACTCAGCTAAAGATTCTTAAATCCTGCAACACCGATAAAGCATTAGAACACTACAGCAAAGAACAAACAAGATGGAAAGATAAAGGGAAAAAGAGATCTAGAGAGAGTTGGCGTCATCCACTATATCGTGGCTATTCATCATAAGCTGGTCCCTAATATTATATGGTCCATAGCCGATCACATAAATAGAGAGATATGTGTACTAGTAGTACTATAATCAGTTCGGCTCTAAACTATGTACGTACTACGTAAAGCATCATACTGTAGTTATTGGTAAAGTGATTTTGATCCTCAATAAAAAAAAAACTTAAGCATTTGCTAGTTATGGCGAGTAAATCACGAGTTGATCCCGGGTCTTATATAGCATTTTCGTATAAATGGGCACATTATTAATAAGCATCAAACAAAAATCATATATTCCTAACCAAAGTACAAGTAGTACCGTATCCTATATTATAAAAATAAAAATCAATAATTCATTAATAAAGTTTATTTCCGGGAATATAAATTTAGATATGGACGCTATCTTCAGTTCGTTCAGCATTTCGTTGGTACGGTAGGAATTGAAGTTGACTGTATATCTTTATCAAACAAATGAGATGATTGATTTGGGGGTTATTAAATTCCAACCCAAATATCTATAAAGAATATTCTCCATTTCATGACTGGCCTCTCTCACACTAACACACTAGTTTTTTCACAAGAATGTAGCAACTAGCAACCCATCATGCACCTTCTATCTAGCTCCTTTGTCATCTATAAATAACCCAACATTGTCACTTCATTCTCATCATCAACTCAAACATTTCCAAGCTTCTTCTCTTCTTCAAAAATTCTTAACAAGCTTTGAACTCAAACATTTTCAAGCTTCTTCTTTTCTTTTACTTCCAAACTAAACTTCATCTCATCACATTTCCAACTTCATAATGGAGAGAGTAACAAGATTGGTATCACAAAGAGCTGTAGTGATCTTTAGCAAGAGTACATGCTGTATGAGTCATACTATCAAGACCCTTTTCTATGATCTTGGTGTAAACCCGACAGTTCACGAACTCGATGAAGAACCTAGAGCCGGAAAAGAAATCGAGAAAGCACTTATAAGGCTAGGATGTAGTCCGTCAGTACCTGCCGTATTTATCGGTGGTGAGCTAATTGGTGGAGCCAATGAAGTTATGAGTCTTCATCTCAGTAGCTCTCTCGTTCCATTGCTAAAGCAAGCAGGAGCTATCTGGCTTTGATGCTTACTTAATTTCGACCCTAGTATATAATTAAGTTAGTTATTGGTTACTTAATTTCAAGCTAATAGCTTTGATAATTGATGATCATACGCCTTTTTGTGTTTTATAATACTCCTTTTAGTGGAGTAATAATAGTTAGGATGAATCCTCCTAACTATTATTTCTTGAATCCTCCCTTAAGTACCTTATTTTCAATGAATCCTACTCTTGACCGATCAAAAAAAAATAATAGTTAGGAATCAGATGCAGTAGTAACAGCAAGAGGTACCTTTTAGTGGCCAACCTTTGCTTTTTCTGATCTTTTCTGCATCATGTATTCTCCTACTATTTCTTGAGTTCCTTCTTAATTATTAATGATGAAATGAAATCAAAGTTCACTACTTTTTGATATATTGTTTATCGATCAAAAGAAAGAAAGAAAGAAGGTGTTTAGTTGTCCAGACCGATTTGGTGCTTATAAAGCCTATTAAAATTTTGATCCCAAACTTTTTGGATGATAAGGGGTGTCTAAAGTGGATAAAAATACTTACCTAAATCCTAATCCAAAAACAAAGAGTTATTTTTTTAAAAGGTTTTTCAAACAAATATTTCGGCGACAAACAATTCGAGGGATTGAATCAAATCTCGCTCCCTTTAATAGAGATTCATCAATCTTCTCGCTATGAATCTTAGAAATTTCCTCGTAAATTTTTTCTGAAAATCAACATGAATAGAATTATATATTCATTAACATATACCGATTTCCGTTAATGTTCATCAAACACGAAACCCTTCCTGAATCGGTACTTAAGGTACACTCACATAAACGGTTTTTGGGTTGATGTGATTAACATCAACCACAATCGGTTAACATTAGTGTATATGTGACCGATTCAGTGTAATAGTGGGCAGAGGTATCAGGCCGCATCTGAGATACGAGTTCTGGTTGGTCTTCGACGACCTCTTCAATAGTCTACAAAATACATCAACAAGTCGAGCAACAAGAATTTGTATATGACTAACGGTCGGTATTTTGGAGTCAGTTTAGGAACTGATTGTGAACTTCAAATGCATTTTCATTTATACTTTTGTCTCCACAATCGGATTATATATAAACCTACATAGCCCGATTGTATACTTTGTGTTCTTTTTCGAAAATATCCAATTGAAGGAATTGGTGTATGTACATCACCAATAAAAACCGATTTTTCCACTTACCAATCCCGCCAAAAGTGTACGACAATCGGTCTTTATGAATATGTATATGACCGATTGTCGTTCCAAATATGTGTAAAAACCTAAAGTCGGTATCTGCAACAACACCACATACACTGATTCTGGGTTTTAATTAGAAAAATTTTTGAAAATTTTATCATGTTTGTGTGATTATGAGCTGCATTACGACCCATATACCCACTTATATTGTTCTTATTCTTCAAGAAGATCCTCAATTTTGCTTTAATTGACATAGTATTGTTCATTTGACAAATATCCCAAATCGGTAGGATCAAAATTATGATTATCTGATGCACCCACTTCTTCATCACTACTAGAGTCTTCGTCGATGCTATATATAAAGCTCCATTTTTTATAACAATTCACAAACCCTAGTTGTTGTTTTTTTTCCTTTGCTTTTTCTTGTTTTCCAAATCTAGAAGAACAAATGAATGTCTACTCCAATTCTAAACCTATAATCGCATAATGCATATGTATATTCTTATAGGGAAAATGTTTTGACTAGGTTGTATCTGGGTGTATAATGCGTATTCTTATATGAAATAGGTTTTTGGACAGGTTGCACCTAGGTGCATATAGCATATTCCTATAAGAAATAGGTTTTGGCCTTGTTGCACCTGGGTGCATAGTGCATATTCTTATACGAAATAATTTTTGTCCAAGTTGCACCTGGGTGCATAATGTATTCTCGATCGAGTTTCAAATTATTATTATTTTTTTTTCGAGTTTCATTATTGTATCTTGTTTTGTATGTCTTTTTGAGCGCTTTCAAAAAAAAATAATAATTAAAATCCGGGTTCTATTTTGGAAGTTAAAACCTTTCTCGCGATTAATTTTAAATTGGAGAGAGATAATAATTAGGAGAGAGAAAGGCATAAGATTAAGAATAAAGTTAGATATAAAGGGCATATCTGACTAAATATTTTTGTATCCTTGTTAACCATACCTATACTTTAGAAGTCCGTTATTCTCATACTTTATCATATGACCTATTTTCCGGATATTTTAAGAATTAGAGAGACCATATAGGTATTCATAGATGTTAGTCTAAATATTCGACATATAATAGAGTCATTACTGCCCCTTGTTGGTGTTGTTGTTTATTTTTTTAGCATGAAATTTTATTGAGAACTAAGTAGCAATTACATGAGGGTGTGTTTTACATGATGTCATCTACTACAATTTGATTAATGCAAGATGAGATTGTGTGGTCCCATATCGATGTTGAGAAGTTTCTCAACAGGCCGGTATTCGCAACAAGATTTGCTAGTCCATCAGCCGCTTGATTTGCTTCTCTATAGTTGTGCTGGATGGTGCATTGTGGGATTGGCTCATGTTCGGCTTGATCTTCATGAGCATTCCTGAAATGTACAATGAAGGTTCAAACGTCTGAAGTTATGAAACAAAGTAGGTTTTCTGAGTCAGTTTCAAATTGTACTTTTGGCCAACTTCTTTTCTTTGTTGTCTTTGACGATATGAACATGGCCCAAAATTCGCCTGTTAGAGCAGTGGTGATTCCCGACGGTTGCAATACCGCTAAAAGGTTTCTAGCTATCACTTCTTAATGAGTTTGAAAGGATGTTCTGCAATGGGTGGTAGCTTTGAAGCTTGATAATGTTCACCATAGAAGCGGATGCTGAAGTAGTTTTCAAATGCATCACTAAAGACATTCCACTTGAGCGATGAGAAAACAGGAAATATATTAGAGATATTCAACTATTGTTAGGTAGTCTTAATTCTTATATAATAAATCACGTATGTTCTAAGAAATTGCAATAATGTGGCAGATTCATTTTCTAAAATTTGTATAGGACGAATAAGTCTTGCTTGGAGGTGTTGATGGTGAGTTTTTGACAAGTGCATTTTTAGTAAATTATCCTCAATCTAGTTGTACAAATAATCCCTGACCTGGCGTCAAGATTATTGAATCTATATCAATATAATTTGCATTCCGCAAGAGAATCAATAAACTGTATTCAGTTAACGGATTCAGTAGTCTTAAAGCTATTTTGAATATGTATATGCATGCCAAATTTCAGGGCTTTCCCCCAGCAGAAACCTTGATATTTCATGTGCGCCAATACATACACCTTTTATATTGTATGACCAATGGCATAACTTGTATTCATAATAAGATTTAACACCATTCATGAATTAATATGATACTGAGGGCATCATATTTGATACATAGTCATATCAATATCGTCTCAAGTCACAAACTCCCATGGGTGAGTTCCTTGAACATATGATAGCGGAACTATCGTATTCAAATTTATGTCGGAATAACATTAAAACTTTAAATCTAGGTTTGGCATACTGCCAAGAATTTAAACCTTAGCTCGTAGCCATATGATGATCAAATCATGATCGATGTCCTAATAATTGCGGCGCATTGGCTAATCATAGCCAAGCCCATAGCATATACTGCATACCCTATAACATCTTGGCTAGCCATAGCCAAAGCCACAATACAGTGGTTTTAGCTCATAATGCTTCATCTAAGACAAGAATGGATTGATGGCCTAGTTGGAATCATCCCAAAGCAGTCGGTCAAATCCATAACACCACAAGACAATTTGGCAAAATATGACATGTGGCGTATCCGCCACTACGCCACATCATAAGCGGTGACACCATGCCATGCGATATTCACGGCCTTGGAAGCTTAGGCCAATGCCATAACATGTAGTCGTGCGATATTCTCGGCCTTGGCAGCTTAATCTAAGGCCATGGCACGTAGTCGTGCGTTATTCTCGGCCTTGACAGCTTAGGCCAAGGCGATGGCACATAGCTGTACGACATTCTCGGCCTTGGACGCTTAGGCCAAGTCCATAGCACGTAGCCATGCGACATTCACGGCCTTGGCATCTTAGGCCAAGTCCATGGTACGTAGCCGTGTGACATTCACAGCCTTGGAAGCTTAGGCCAAGGCCATAACACGTAGCCATGGGACATTCACGGCCCTGGAAGATTAGGACAAGACCATGGCACGTAGACGTGCAACATTCACGGCCCTAGAAGCTTAGGCCAAGTCCATGGCGCGTAACCGTGCCACATTCACACCCCTGGCATCTTAGGCCAAAGCCATGGCACATAACCGTGCGACATTCACGGCCTGGCATCTTAGGCCAAGGCCATGGCACGTAGACGTGCGACATTCAAGGCATTGGCAGCTTAGGCCAAGTCCATGGCACGTCGTCATGCGATATTCACGACCTTGGCATCTTAGACCAATGCTATGACACGTAGCCGTGCGACATTCCCGTCTTTGGAAGCTTAATCAAAGGACATAGCACGTAGCCGTGCGATATTCTCGGCTTTGGCAGCTTAGGCCAAGGCCATAACACGTAGTCGTGCGAAATTCTCGGCTTTGGAAGCTTAGGCCAAGGACATAGCACGTAGCCGTGCGATATTCCCGGCCTTGGCAGATTAGGCCAAGGCTATAGCACATAGTCGTGTGACATTATCGGCCTTGGAAGCTTAGGCCATGGCACGTAGTCGTGCGATATTCACGGCCTTGGCAGCTTAGGCTTGGCACGTAGTCTTGCGACATTCACGACTTTGGCAGCTTAGGCTCAGGACATAGCACGTAGCCGTGCGACATTAACGGCCTTGGAATCTTATGCCAAGGCCATGGCACGTAGTCGTGCGACAATCACGGCCTTGAAAGCTTAGTCCAAGGCCATGACACGTAGTCGTGCGACATTCAAGGCTTTGGCAGCTTAGGCCAAGTCCATGGCACGTCGTCGTGCGATATTCACGGCCTTGGCATCTTAGACCAAGGCTATGGCACGTAGCCGTGCGACATCCCCGGCCTTGGTAGCTTAGGCTAAGGCCAAAGCACGTAGCCATGCGACATTCCCGGCCTTGGAAGCTTAGGCCAAGGCCATAAGACGTAGCTGTGTGACATTCCTGGCCTTGGAAGTTTAGGCCAATGCCCTAACACGTAGCCATGCGACATTATCGGCTTTGGTAGATTAGGCCAAGGCCATAACACGTAGTCGTGCGACATTCCCGGCCTTGGCAGCTTAGGCCAAGGCCATGGCACGTAGTCGTGCGATATTCACGGCCTTGGCAGCTTAGGCGAAGGCCATGGCACATAGTCGTGCGTCATTCATGGCCTTGTAAGCTTAAGCCAAGTCCATAGCACGTAGCCGTGCAAAATTCATGGCCTTGGTATCTTAGGCCAAGGCCATGACACGTATTCGTGCGACATTCACGGCCTTGGCAGCATAGGCCAAGGCCATGGCACGTAGCCGTGCGACATTCACAACCTTGCGCCTAGGCCAAGGCCATGGCTTATAGCCGTGCGACATTTCCGGCCTTGGCAGCTTAGGCCAAGGCCATATCACGTAGCCGTGCGATATTCCCGGCCTTGGCAGCTCAGGCCAAGGTCGTAGCACCTAGTTGTACGTTATTACCGGCCTTGGCATCTTAGGCCAAGGCCATGGCACCTAGTCCCGCGCCATTATCGGCCATCACAGCTTTGGCCAAGGCTATGACACTATGCCGCACGCCATTTTAGGCTATCATAGCTGTGGCCGAAGCCATGGCAAGAATCTATGCGTTATTTTCGGCCATGACAACTTATGCCTTAACAAAGCATGGTTGCGCCCTAAACATATGGCATACAATGGCTATGATTTAGCTTAAGAAATATGAGATCTACGATTCATCAAAAACACCTAAGAAATATCAAAATACATCACATGGGGGGATTTTTCGTAGGGTATTGGTCTGGTGTTCTACGACAACATGCGGCGTGGCAACACCCCATGTGAAAAGTTAGAGTAGTGGTGACGGTTGCAAACGGTAGGAGAGATCATGGATTCGTGTGAAAAGGAGTTTCTAGAAACTTCCCTAGTTTATCTCACATGATACCCATCATCCTCATATTCTTCATCTCTCCACAACCTCACTACCTCCACTACTCACGAGATTGGCATTGCGTATTCTAAACTAATATAAATAGGTCACTTAGCCTATTCAGAAAACAAAACAAGCTTTCATACCTAAAAGCTCTGTATTCTTCATAGTTTTCAATATCCAACACACACAATTCAATATTATTTCCAATTTCTCATCCTTTTCTGCTTCCCTCCCCTAAGATCAACCCATCTTCCTCTCCATCGTGCCCGAAACAGGACGGAACGGCTGTTATCGTGGTTTAGGCTTGTCCTGTTTGATTTTGATTTTCGAACCTAAACAGAAAGTACCAGAGCGGTGCATTTGTTTTACCTGAAAGTAATTTTCAGGTACTAACAACAGGAGATACACTATGTTCCATCTTGGATAATCACTCTAGTAGAAAAGGATAAAGGGTGTAATTTCTCAATTCAATAAAATTTTCCAATTATCTAAAAAACATAAATAATGTCATGTTGTTTATGCTTATCATCTGAGTTTGTCATCCCAACATGCACGCATTAGGAGGCTCACGGCATTAAATAACTAACCCATAATACCATTAAATTGTCCATTAGAGCAACTGCAGTGGGCGACTAAACCCATTTATTTGGTAAAAGAACCAGACGTAGCGAGCGGACCATCGATCAAAGACCAGACTAAACCCAAATCCCAGACTATATTTGTTCGGGGACCAAAGACTAAACCCAATTTATAGTCGAGCGAACGTATAGTATACGCCCCACAACAGGCGAACGTATAGTGTACGCCCCACACCAGTCGAACGTATATCCTCCGCCCCATTATTATTTATTTTTATTTATTTTTAATTTTGTGTGGGGTGAGGTGTGAGGTTTATACATCCGCCCCATTCTTTTTTCACTTTCTTTATAGTGGGGGTGGGCTTTATACCTCCGCCCTTTTTTTTTTTATTTACTTTTTTTTTTAAATCTCCCCCCATCGGGCGAATGTATAGTCTCCGCCCCATACCAAGCGAACGTATAGTATCCGCTCGACCAAATTTAGTCT
This sequence comes from Papaver armeniacum, assembly GCA_023531295.1. NCBI lineage: Eukaryota > Viridiplantae > Streptophyta > Magnoliopsida > Ranunculales > Papaveraceae > Papaver > Papaver armeniacum. Next base: position 1,262,856 of record JAJJWW010004044.1, read on the forward strand.
TCTACCCGTAGCGTCACATACCAGACTAAACTAAAATTTGGTCGTTTTTTTTTTATCTTTGATCTTTGGTTATACTCGCACCACTGCATTTGCTCTTACAGGGTATAAACCACGATGGTTTTTTCTTAAAATTAAATCACCACTATTTTATAGGTTCAGGGCGAACATTTTAAAATGAATTATAATCAAAGGAGAAGTATAGCGCTAGCTAACACCATTCTTAAAAAAAAAAAGCGGCCAGAGGCTACCCATTTTAGCATTTTTATCTTGCTTTTTGCTAAGAAAAGAATGTCACCGAGATACTATCCACGTTCCAATTGTTTAAAAATATAAATAAATAAAATTCGGCAATTTGTAATAACTTTGCAATTAGCAAATATAACGAAGGATAACTCTCAGAGTTAACAAAATAAAAAATTGAATTTGTGAAAGATAGCATCAGCTAAATTTGCATCTTTCTGGGCCCCTCCAAAATTTGGGCCTGGGGCGGTCGACTATCCCGCATTAGGCCTAAGACGGCCCTGAACCCATTAATTCGCCCCTTGCAGGGGAACCATTTTTTGGGGACCAGCCTTTTTTTGGGGGACCATTATTTTATTTTGGGTAAGATATTAGAAATAATTATAGGTCACCCCTTATCTATATATTTATGATAATACCTAAATTACCCTCTGATTATTTTTGGTTAATGATTAGTTAGTGTGATTAGTGAAATGATTTTGAATAAAGATTTGAGATTAAAAAATCAGATTTTTTAAAAAAGAAGTAGAATTATTGAGAGAGAAAAGTTAGAGAAGATGAAGAACACAAAAATGGAAAATAAATTTTTTTTTGAGTTCACTAATCTAGACTACTCAAGTGATGATTCAATTGATGATAGCTCATCTGAATCTTCATCTCCTTCCTCTCCTAGAGTATATGTCAATCTTCACAATGATCCGGATATGAATTATTTCTTAGATGGTGAATGTATTCTTCCCAAAGTCAATCTCAAGATGAAAACGATGGATTTTACCAACCACAACTTAGGAGGAAGACTATTTGGGTACCCGGGTATGCTCTAAACTTAGATAATGTTGGTTGAATTGGACCAAATTTTCAAAAAAAATGTGAATTTATTAAGTAGATTTGGGCTTGTTCGGTTACCTTGTGTGAAGAACATGTAACCGAACTCATCTGAACGTGTAGTTCGGTTAATTTTTCTAAACACACAGGTTACCGAACTCTTCATTAATGGAGGTTTCTAGAAGTTCGGTTACGAGAATAGTTACCGAACTCGTAAATAGGATTCTGAGTGTTATGTTCGGTTTGGTGAAATGTAACCGAACTTTAGGGTCTATGAGTTCGGTTAGTTCGCAACCAATAACTAACCGAACTTACGTAAAATATATTTCACATTAGTGTATAAAGTTCGGTTGGTTCGCAAGCTTCATACCAACCCTTAATCTAACCGAACTTACGTACAATAAAAATTTGATTTAGTGTACGTAAAGTTCGGTTAGTTGTGAAATTGGTTGTCAAACCGAACTCTGAGTTCGGTTTTCCAGAAAAAATTATCATATAACCGAACTTTAGGGTCCATAAGTTCGGTTGGTTCGCAAACTTCATACCAACCCACTAACTAACCGAACTTACGTACAATAAAATTTTGATTTAGTGTACGTAAAGTTCGGTAAGTTGTCAACTTGCTTGACAAACCGAACTCTGAGTTCGGTTATCCCGATAAAATTACCATTTAACCGAACTTTATGGTCCATGAGTTCGGTTAGTTCGCAAACTTCATACCAACCCACTACCTAACCAGAACTTACGTACAATAAAATTTTGATTTAGTGTACGTAAACTTGATTAGTTGTCAAATTGCTTGACAAACCAGAACTCCGAGTTCGGTTTTCCGATAAAATTATCATGTAACTTAGAACTTTTTGATTGCAATTAATGTGGTTCCATTTCTTGTAGATTGAATGTCAACCTATACCAATGGATAATCAACCTTCTCCGGTTGGCATGCTGTTTGAAGATACATCTAATCACTATGTCAATGATTTGGTTTTTGATGAAACTATTGATGCGAAGAATTGGGCTAGAGACCATGCCAAGAAATCCATGTGCGTATTAGTGTTGAATGGAAAAAAAAGTCAAACTCGTTTTGAAATGGTTTGTGAGAGAAGTGGAGATCCCAATGTTAGTCACAAGAAGAAGGGTTATGTGTATAAAGGAAAGACGACGAGGAAGAACACAACGTGCTCAAAGAAAATTAAATGTCCGTTCAAGCTAGTATTTAGTAAGTGCAAAAAAAAAAAAGGATGGGTTCTATCTATGGATAAGGTGGTATGTCATCATAACCACCCTCATCCGGATGATCTTGAAGGACATGCAATGTCCGCAAGGCTCACTCCTCAAGAAATGGAGAAAATAGCTAAATTTAGGAGAATGGGAATTTCACCAATTAACATGCTTCGCTTACTAAAGGATGATAACAAGGATAATGTATCATCTTTGACGACCATTTACAATGCAATTGAGACAATTAAAAGGAATGAATGGAAGGATAGAAAAGTGATGCAACAATTGTTTTTTTGCGCTAAAGAGAAAGGCTGCGCGGTTCAAAAGAAGGTAGGTCCGGAAGATAAAATAACGCATCTCTTCATTACGCATCCTAAGAGTGTTCAATTGGCTCAATCCTTCCATTAAGTTCTTATAATGGATTGCACTTACAAGACTAACAAATACGAGATGCCATTGTTGAACATTGTTGGTCGTACCTCGACGAAGTCACCGTTTACCGTTGATTTTTGTTTTCTAGAAGATGAGCAAGAACCAAGTTACACTTGGGCGCTACAACAAGTGAAGGCCATATACCGAGATGATGATATCCCCGCGGTTATAGTGACGGACAATGATGTAGCATTAATGAACGCAATAGAGAGAGTCTTCCCATTAGCACATAATATGCTTTGTACGTTCCATATATGGTGTAATGTGATGAATATGTGCAAGCCTCAAATTTGTCCACCAAATAGGAAAGCATTTGAAGAGATTAGTAAGCTACCGGAAGATGAACAAGCGTATGCAAAATAGGAATTCAATATACAATACACTATAAATCACGCTAAATGGGTTGCTTTCTGGTGAATGGAAGTCATTGACTTGGTCTCTCACCGAAGAAGAGTATAATCTAAATCTTGCGGCATTATCGAACATTGGTCTAGCCCCGAATATCCCGAGGATATTGTAACGTATGTGGTTAAGCAATGGTTGGAACCGCACAAAGAGCGATTCGTTTATGCATTTACCAACCACCATAAACACTTTGGGAATCAAGCGACAAGTTTGGTAGAATCGGCACACCACCGGTTGAAGAAAAATCTTTTTGGATGTGTCGATAATTTTGTGATTGTGTTTAACGCAATGGAGAATTACTTCAACCGCGAGATTGATAGAATTAAAGAGAAGTTTCAAAAAAGCCGCATCATGAAGTACAAAAAGATTGTAGACAAAGGTGGTAACATCAAGAATATGGTGGACCTTCGGTTGTTCAAGGGACTCCATTATAATGTTTCACGTACTTGCATTAAGAGGTTAATGGTAGAGGTGAATTTGATTGACATATGGGGAACCAAGCCGGACAAGGTGTGTGTTTGCAACATGATGAAGTCTATGGGACTCCCTTGTCGCCACATGATAGTTAAGTATGAACATGGCATAATCCCTCTAAGCGATATAGATCCATATTGGCAACAATTAAGTTTTGTCCCTCCACCAAAAGGCGATGTCGGAGAAGAGTTTGGTGACAATGAGATGGGAAGAATCGTTAGCGAGATGTACCGGAACATGAACAAACTCGAAAAGCAAATCTTTTGGGATGACATGCGGCCAATTGTTTATCCACACACTTCGGAGAATGTGCACGAACCAAAAAAAGGCAAGGGCAAAGGTAGGCCAATCACCAAAGAAACGAAAAAACAAGTAAGAGAATATGCAAAGGTGTTGGCTAAGAGGAAAAGTGAAATGACCCATTTTACTAGACACCCTAGTGGGCATGAGCATACCGCGGCGAAGTATCAAGAAGATTCTAAGAAAAGGTCTAGGAATATTGTGGAAAAGGGCGAAACAAGTGAACGGGATCGTAAGAAAAAAGGACCGATGTTACGCTGATAGGTGTAGAATACACCGTATTTACTATATAGAGTTTATGCTTTCTTTGCTATTTTTCTTGTGAATTATGTACTTTACGCGTGCTTTTGAGTTATTAGGTACTCTGGAGTCGCACGGAGGAAAAGAAGCGGAAATCATTCAATTTGAGCAAGAAGGCGAAGTGTCATTGCGTATGCATGTGCTATCGAGAGCACAATAGAGGTTAAGGGGTTGCAAATCAAGGGTAGCCCTTATCCAATGTGGGGTGTCTGGGTAAATCCTAAATCCACCCCTGGGTTATAACTCAAGTTTTTCTTCATTACTATATACCTGAAATTCTGAGAAATGGAGATTGAGAACGGCTGCTCAAGTTAATGTGTCTGAGATTTGATTTCATGAATCTGTTATGAAGGCTGTGGGAAATTATGGAAGAATTAGTAAGAAACAAAAGAATACACAAGAGATGGTGGTTCATTGTTCGAGAAGAAGCATGAATTAGGGTTTTCTGTGGAGTAAACAATCACACAAGTCCAGTTTCTTTCACCGAACCATGAAGAATAAGAAGTTTCTGCAAAATCTCAACACCGGCAAGCCATGGTCGAGAGAGAATTTGAGATGGGAAGGTGTCTTTGGTCAGTAAGCTCTATGAGCCGTGAAGGAGAATCAAAGTTTCATGTTTCGGATCAAGAATGAGCATTATAAGAGCAGAAGAAGAATGGGTTTGTTGTGTATGAATTCACGAATGCGGGGAAGGAGAGTTTGAGCTTAAAATCAACAGCCAAATTCACATCTCCATCAATAGCTCAAAATCGCACATATGGTGTTTGGGAAAAGTCCCGAATGATGGCGCAAGATGATGTAGCTCCTATCACCACTTTGGTTAGCCATCGTTTTAGTCTGGAAGGCGGAAGAGTTAGTCCGCCATATCTTCTTGCAAGCACAAGGGATCTGTTGTCATGGTTAACAAGGGTTCCGTGGGTCGTGTTTGATAGAATTGAGTTTGTAATGGCAGGCTGCGAAGGGGACTGAGGTGAGCTGTAGCAAATGGAATTTGTGTGCATCTCGGATTTTAATGTGATCGGGGAACAAGGGAGTGGACTTTGTGTTCCGCAGAATCGATGAATGAAGTGAATGCTATAGATGTATGCTAGGAATGGCGGTGGAGTCGAGTGGTTTGATACGTGGTGAGTTGGCGTGTGGTCTTGGCTGGGATTGTAAACATCTTCGAAATCTTTGTTGGGAATTGGCGGTATGGGTTCTGTGATGCAAGTGATGCAATTTGGTACTTGTGGGAATTCATGGATGCAAATTGATGAAATTTGAGCTAATGTTGCAAGTTTGCTTGTGGCAGCTTAATGATGCTGACATGAGAAGCTAGCATCATGACTGAAGTGGCCTGAGTTGTGTTGGTGGTGTCAGGTGCTAAGCTTGAGCAAATGAGGATGATACAGACTCAATGCTGTGTTGGAAGCCTAAGCCGGTACTCAATTAGCAAATTGAATTTGAGGTGGGAAGGCGGTGCGGGTGTTGGATGGTAATGAGATAATGGCTCACGGGTTATGTTGCGTAGCCGTATAATAACCGAGGCAATGGGATCAGTGCTGGTCACCGTAGTTTTAGTCGGGCCGTGGTCTTGGGAGAACCGCAGGTTGGAGGTGATGGCAAGAACAAAGGATCTCGGAGCAGAATAAGCACAAATGTGCTGTATTGCAATCGAGTTGCGGATGTAATGGAGTTTGGGTCGACTATTGGGTTGTATTTCATTGCACAACAATGAGAAAATGGCAATGAATGTGTTCTTGTTCTCGGCCAGTTATGTTGTTTTAGAGTTGAACATGAAGATGGTGTTTCGGTTAACATTGGCTCGAGTAAAGAATGGAAGAGAGATGTGTTCTTGTTTGCGCCATTAGGTTCTTATGTATCAATGGGGATTTGGTGCGCTTCGAAAGTAAGAAAGTGGCGAAGACACTGCAGATTCGCCTTGGTCCCATTTGCCGGTAGCCATGGCTCGTGGGATATATATATGAGATTGTTTGTGCCCGAAATTCGGACAAGAAGGGCTAGTGATGGACCGATGTTGCCGGAGTCTTAGGCTTGAGGTGCAGGATGATATAAGCAATTATGTGAAGGTTGTTAGGACTACGAAGACCGGTGTATGAATCTCGCAATGTGCTAGGATCAGCAAGTTTAGTAAATGGAGAAGGGACTATGGTGCTCTTATTGTTGGTGAATTGAGCTTACAGTGATGCAACCGAATGAGGTGCTGCAAGCTGGTGATGTGTGTGGCTCGGTACAAGGATGATGGGCAGCAATGAAGTAATGACAATGATGGTGCATCCGTAAATGGCTCCAAAATGGCTTTGGCCAAAACCAGTCCCAGTGAGGTTAGATTTTGACTCAACTCAATCATTTTCGATTCACACAACTCGGTTCGACTTGAGTTGATTTCGACGATTCGCCTTGATCCAGTTGACTTTCCCGAGTTGACCCGTTGACCGGTGACCGGGCGGACTTTGCCGGTCACCGGAGTCGTTTTCCGGGCACTTTTCCGGCCGTTTTCCGGCCACAATACCAGTTTTCCGGCAACGATTTTTGGGTCATATTTTCTACATGGGTTTCTCCTTCTTTTGGGCTTGGTGGATGCTCATCTAATGGACTTTGAAAACTAGACCTAATTTTAGAAGTGGGAGAAAAGCTATAAAAGGGAAGGTCTTCTACAACTTATCACATCTTATTCTTGGAATTTTGAGAGCCACTTTTGTTTACGCTTCTAGGGTTTGCTTTTGTTCTTC